>JAJIBD010007470.1:0-98167 GCA_021461705.1 Cryptotis parvus | reverse complement strand
TAAAGTAGTCCTCCTTTCTAAGATCACAACTTAGACTTCATGACAATGAAAGAAAGACACAAATTTGCAGAATGCTACAGACAGTAGATGAGACAGATCTGTCAGTAAATGACAGAGACGGGATTAATTTGCTAAGGAAGTGCCAAAATAGAAACAATTAACTCTAATAGTTTTTCAGAGAAGGCTTTTGGAAATGTGTTTCCTTTTGTTTTATCTGCATTAAATTGTATTGAATTCTAAGCAAGTACTAAATATTATTCAAACATTAATGTTTATAACATTCCTATGAGGTCAAAGATAGTTCTCATTATTTTCAGCTAGTGTATATGAAAACTGAAATGCAATTAATTAAACAACTTGTCCAAGATTACCCAACATTTAGTGAAAGAGCCTATATTTGAACCCCCTTTAGTCTTTGATCTCATTTTTTTAACTGTCCTGAGATAAAACCCTTTTTGACCTTGAGATATCAAAGTTGTTTTGGCCAGTGATAAGTGATGGGTAAGGAAAGAGGGACCAAGGGTATGTGCATAAGTTTTCCTTCAAACTTCCTATCACTGAAATAAAGGGTGTTTGAGAGACTATCACAGAAATGAGATTACTGGAAGAAGAGTTGAGATTTAAGATTTAACTTCCTGGGTAATAATAGAAATAATTAGGGAACATGGACAAATCCCAGAGGTAATTACTCTTGACCAGGCTGGGCAGATGGCAATGGTGATAGTGATCAATGTAAACTTGTCTCTTCTATATCATTTATATACAAGTAACAGGAAAAACTGAAACAGATTTGGAAGAATAACACCTTGTAAATACTTGTTGAAGGGTTGCTTTTGACACAGTCCCTTATGTCACCTGGCTAACTTATTTATTAACAGGTCTGTGGGAGAAGCTAAACACCCCCTGGTGAGGTATTCCAGGTATACACAACCCGGCTTCTCAAACTTGTGCTTTCAATATTCATCATCTCAATAGGTGGAAATGGTGATATATTAAATTACTAACAAGTATCACTCTAAATGACTGCTGGTAAATATTCCAAAGAGGAAGGGAAATACTAAATCAAACATAATAATTAGTTTCTTGGGGGATTTGGAGATAGACCGTGTGAGATTGAGTGTCATCTGTTATTCAGATTCGCATTGTACAAGTCCAGAGTCTAATTGAGACCTTCTGATGCAGCTCATTGTAGTATCACAGAGTCACTCTGGCAAATGCTACTCTGTCAACTTTTTTTTAAGACTCATACCCCTGCACTTTGGATTTGAATTTGTCATGTAAGAGCCAAAGAACAAAAAAATTATAATGAAGGTCTGTTTGAAAACAGCCTTTCCTAAATTATTTCTCAATTCCAAAGGCACTTTCTTTATTCTATTTTTCAGCATTTTGTAACAGCTGCCCCACTTTCACCTAGCATTTTCTTCTGTTTTATTGAAAGATCCTTGATCACAAAATGGCCTGTTTAGTTTTTAAGAAAACTACCTACAAAATAAACAAATACATCTTGAAATTAAATTTGTAGACAAGTGACAGCACTAAAATAGTTATAAATAAACACAATGATCATGAGTCCTTAATTACAAACTACAAAATATAGCAATTAAATAATTTATGAACTCAAAGAAACGAAACCTTTTTTAAGTTTCATTATATTACTGTGAGAGGGACATTTACAAAACTGTTCATTGTTGGGTTTCAGTCATACAATGTTGCAGCACTCATCCCTCCACCAGTGCTCATTGCCTACCACCAATGTCCCTTTCTCTTCCCTATTGAATGCAATTTTCTTCACTCTCTCTGTCTGACTGTCAGTCTGTCTGTCTGTCTGTCTCTCTGCTTTTGAGCATTCTGATTTGCAATGCATACACTAAGGGGCTTTCATGCATATCTCTATCTACTTTGAATACTCAGAGTTTAGCATTATCATTTTCAAATATTATTGGCAGAGAAAGGTACCCTTATATAAATGTCTATCACTTCACTTCATACACTCCCCGCTTCATACCTCCGTAGCTATTCCAGAATCAGGGATGCAGTCTCGCTTTGCCAAGGCATCGAAAATCAGATGGGCTGGACATGTAATGCGATTTTGGAGACAACCGCTGCACTAGAGCCGTTACTGACTGGATCCCCACGGGATGTCAAAAGATCACGTGGCCGCCCACCTACAAGATGGTCAGACTTCCCTTGTCAAGACCCTGAAGGAATGGTTTGAGGCTCTTCATATTCCTGAATCAACCAGATGCCATTGGGCTACATTGGCACGTGATAGGGTCCAATGGAAATGTTACTGGAGCCCGCTCAAGCAAATCGATGAATAACAGGATTCAAGTGATCAAGTGATCACTTCATACACTAAATGTTCATCCTCACATCTTAAGAGATGAAGTAGAGATCTGCAATGCATACCATGGAATTTTAGTCTGTATCTGCTGAGTACACCGTCAGTCCCTAAGGGTATTGGGTATAGAAATGTACTGATGACAGAGAAAATTTGACCATACTGATAAAAACAATCTAAGGACTCTGAAAAGCTGCCTTTAAAAACTGATTCCAGATCAAGTAATTCTAGTGGCTCATTGATAACATACTTGCCCAGTAGAAGAAATTGATTTAGCAGCAGTTCTCACAGGGGGAGTTACTTATCTTCAGAGAAGATGGCAACAATCCAGTTGAAGTCTATAGGATAAAATATTTGACAATTCATTTTATTTTAATTTGAATTATGTCTATTTTATTTTAATTTCAAATTGTTATTCTGTCTTGTACTTAAAGATACTCATTTATTTGCAGACTTTTTTTTAGTTTTTGTCATTATGGAGGAAGTTTTTTTCTGTATATATAAATATGAAGTTTAATAGTTACATTGTGCCATTTAATTTACCAACAGTGACTTGGAAATCCTGACCCAAAAATTGCTGACTTAGTTTGGCTATCGGAATTTGTTAATATAGACATATACTTCACGCAGAGCTTGTGTAAAATAATGTGCTTTTGAAAAATGAACAAGGGGTTAGGAAAGTGAAATGAAAGAAATGTAGAATGTCACTGTGTTACTTATAGCGCAAGCAGACATGTGGGTGTGTAGGAGTGAACTCCTGATGGTTTCACAATCTGAATATAGTTGAAGTCAGTCAACTTCCATAGAGAGCTCCAGTTCATCCCTTCTGGTTTAAACTTCTATCAAGTCTCCACAGGATACCAAGAGATGTAGGTGTTGATTCTGCATTTAATACAGAAATTGACTTTTGACTTTAAAAAAAGAACATGAATTTTGGGCTGAGGAATACTTTATCGGACCTAGTCTTATAAGTTCACTAGTGCAGGACAATTATAATAGAACTATATCTGTTCCCTTCCTTAGTGCCCATTTATTCCACCTAATCAAGACTGTGATTTGTTTTCTCTGTTCCTTGGATTTTTGTTTGGAATTTTATTCTCTTTTTCTTCCCAGAACAATTATCCAATATTTGTTCATTCTCTTCTGTGTCACTGTACCACTCATCTCTGAAGTGATAACCTTGATTTACTATCCTTAGATCATACCTTAATATAAATAACAACTGGATATTATAAAAAAAGAAAATTTCAGACACATTCCATTGATGAGTATCAATGCAAAAATCCCCAACAAAATTTTAGAAAACTGAATTGAACAGGACATCAAAACACATACACACACACACCATGATAAAGAGTGATTCATTCCAGAGATGCAAAAATATTTCAGTCTACACAAATCTAACATAATACACAACATCAGTAAAAGGAAAGATAAACATTATATGATAATATCAGTAGATGCAGAAAAAGCTTTCACAAAGTTTCAACACCCATTTATAGTTAAAATCCCTCAGTAAAATAGGGTGGAAGGAACTCCTCAAGTTAGTAAGAGATATCTATTAAAAGCCCATAGCCAATGTATTCTTCATAGTGAAAAACTAAAAAATATTCCTGCAAGATCAAACAAAATACAGGGGCATAATTCTTTACATATATAACATTATATTAGAAACTTCAGCAATAGCAATGGAACAAGAAAAGGAAATCAAATAGATACAAATTGGAAAAGATGTAGTCAAATGATTCGTATTTGCAGATGGCAGAATGATATACATTGAAGATCCTGAAGAGTCCATTCAAAAACTCCTAGAAACAATAAACCAACAAATACAATGAAGTGGCCAACTATAAAATCAATATACAAATATTGGTCACATTGATATATGAATAGTGAATATACTATATATATTATATATAAAATGTACTTCAAAACACTCAAGAAATTGAAATATTAGGAAATAAAAACCCATTCCATACTCATGTATTGTAAGTATTAAAATAGTAAAATAATATATTTCTAGACTTTTAAGAAGTGCACATATTGTTTTCTAAAATGACTGGTCCAGGTAACAATTCACTAGTAATGACTGATTGTTCCTCTTCCCCCCATTTCCATGGCAGAATAGGTTGTTTTCATATTTGTGATGTGTGCCAGTCTCACTGGTGTGAGATGATGTATCACTGTTGTTTTGTTGTATTTCCCTGAAAATAGGTGATGCAGAGCATTTTGTGATGTATCATTTGGCCCTTTGTATGTATTCGTTAAGTTTCTGGTAATCCCTTTACTCCGTTTTTGGTGGGGTTGGTTGATTTAATATTTCTTGTCAAGTTCTACTTGTGATTTATATGTATTGGGTAGCAACCGTTTATATGATGAATGATGCACAAATATTTTCTCCCTGTCTGTGATGTGCCCTTATTTCCTTTGCTGTGCAGAAGTTTCTTAATTTTATATAACCTTGTTTGTATATCATTTCTTCTACTTAATTGTCCATTGAACCCACTGTTTCAATGATGGAAAATACTGAAGGACAAGTTTTAAAGTGGTTTTTGCTTGTATCTAATGCTTTCAAATTTTTGGCTATAAGATTCACACCAGCAGTCCATCTGAGACCTCCCTCTCACTACTTTCCATTCACCTTTTCTTGCTCAGTTTCTATCCTTTCTTAACATCAGTTATATAATTGAGGGGCTGGGGTAATTTGGGTGCCCCCCAGCATCTTTGATATTTTATATTCCATGGACTTGTTATTTTATACACTGCAGAGAATGTACATCATCTTGTATTTGTCTTCTTTTTGACTTTGCTTAACATGAGTTTGTCCAGTTCCATTAAAATTGCAGCAAATTTCATTATTTCCTCCTTCCATTCCACATTTCTTTGTGCCTTCATAGTATCCCACTTCGTATATAGACCTCACCTTTATCCATTATTCTGTTATTGAATGCCCACCTTTTCCTGAACCATTTACATTCTAATTTTTGTCATTAAATGCCCACCTTTCTCCTGAACTATTCTAATTTGTATACACTCAGGAAAAACCAAATGGGAAAAGAAAATGACACAACAATTGTCATTTTATCGTGTTATTATAGTTTTTACTCAAGTGGTTTATAGTCGAGTTTCCACATAAAGAGTTTTTCATAAGTTGGATGTGGATAGCCTGCCACAATGTCTCAATTAGTGCTTTATGTTGTCTCCAAATGAAAGTTAGAGTCAACATTGTGTAAGCACATTTGGCTACCAAAGACACAGACAGAACCCATCCTCACAGTTGGCATCAGAAAGCATCATCATGCAGGCAACGGTGCCTATTATGACCTCATTGTATAGGTAACATCTGTACCATAATCAATTAATATACAATTATTCAAAATGTTCACTATATCACTGTCACTCTTCCCGCTCATCATCTATTTGCTGGAGCGGGCACCAGTAACATCTCCATATGTCCTGTCTCATACAAGTAGAGCCCAAGGGCACCTGCTTGCTCCAGGAACATAAAGCGACTCAAATCATTCCGTCAGGTCATGGGAATGAGGTCTATAATTGTTACTGGTATTTGGCATATCAAATACGACACGGGTAGCTTGTCAGGCTCTGCCGTGCGGGTAGCATACTCATCTCTAAATCCATTATTTATTGATGAACCACGCAACCGGCCACGAGAGCCAGGATGTGATAGGCTGGTCAGCTGGGTGGAGTTCTGACGAGGGGGAAGTCCGGATGTGGAAAATGGAGGCCCTCATGGAGTGGGAGGTCGTCTGGCTTTTTGCAAGGCTCTGCTGGGGTGTGGGGCCAGGGCTAGAACCCGCCTTCCCTCCCTGGTGCCTAGTGAGTGGTTGGGCACAGGGAGAGCCAGTAGCAGCTCTGCCCCATGTCTGTGAGTCTCATTCAAAATAATGCATTCAATAATAAAGCATTATTTATATATATATATATATATATATATATATATATATACATACAAGATTCTGTCCTAGGATTTGGAATTAGGAATTGTAAAAAGGTGTACTCAGTTAGAAAGAAAAACAATTTAGAGGGGTTGATGAACATTTACAAAAAAGAGCTATAATAGGAAATGTAAGGTGGTAATTGATAAAAATAAAAGAGATAAACATATATATTCATATATGAATGATGAATCCAGACATTATCAATTTTTTGTAAATCTTATATTAAAATATGGAAGAGAAGTCCTAAATCAAAACTTGAAAAATGCAAATATATTTGACATTTCACAAAGTTTCATTGGCCTTGATGATAAAGAAGTTTATATGGGTGTGTATGTATTTTACTATACATTTATTTATATTATGATATGTTAAGATTGTTTCAACATTTCACCACATATTTGGGATATAAAGTATAATTTATCATTAGAGAGAATCGAATACCTTGCACATATTAATTGTAAAGTAATGCTATTAATTTTCCTCAGCTATGAGAAAAAAGCAACTTACTTTAATTTATTTATTTTCTACTAAGAATTTTTGATGGTAGCTTAATAGTGGAGCTGAAGTGATACTATGGAAACCTACTTGGTGTCTTGCCTTCTCTTTCACAAGTAACAGATGGAACAGATATTTAGCTATTTCTAGATGAGTAGGTTGTAATATGGGAGTGCTATTTTCTCATCTAGGTCATAGGGTTAGTTTAGTTATTAATGAAATATTTAAGCACTTCCAATTTTTGAAAAACCTCAGAAATAATTTATGCATTAGCAAAGTGCTTCTTGTTCAGTTTTGAACAAATATGTTATCAAGTTTAACAAATAGACAAGCTGAGAGCAAAATGAGTAGATATGTCTGCCTTGGGTTTTATAAAATTTAATATATAATACTTTAGTCCCAGTTTATGTGACATTCACATCCTTCTTGGACTAACTCCAAAGGTAGATGCATTTCCCTTACATGCACATTTAATATTATTTTTATACATTGTCCCTATAAAATATTGGCAATTTTAGCACTTTTCATGTCTAAGACATATTGTTGGTTAATACAAATTATAGAGAAAATTCTCAGGTATATAGTAACACAATAGCTTAACTCATAAATAGATGAAAAGTAATTATACTGAAATGTTTTCTTCATTGTATTAATTTCACTAGTAAGGCATACTCAGTAAAACCACATTTACACCCTGTGAATTTGAAGAACAGACAGACATATTTCTGCATGAATGCCATTAGTACCTATTTTGTTTAGTGTCCAACCAACTTTTTATTTTTAACATGTGAATTCATCAGTATGTGAACAGCATTTTGCCTCCTTTCTGGGAACCTTCTGAGATGGGACCTTGAGATATGAATACCTTAAGTCCTTGTTCTTTTCACTGTTCAAGAGAAACCCAGTTGCCACCGGAGTGTATTGTCCTTCAGATATTGATGTATTTTATTTTATCATAACTCTGTAACTTGATGTTCGCTCCAGCTCTAAAAATGCAAATTCCATTCCCCCATGCCCCTGTTGCCTCCTTAAGGAGATTTAAAGGACCATAATGACAACACCTCTAAGAGTTTCTGTATCTAAAGAAACTGAAAGGTGAGAGTTTTATAACATACGCTTTCAATTCTGTTGCCAAGGACCACTCTGACTTTCATAAAACACATTTAGGGCAGAGTACATTACATTTGATTAAGACTGTGAATTCTGTTTACATGTAGGAGAGAATTTTGAGCTCACTTAACAGATGCCTTCACAACCCTGATACCAATCAGTGGAAAGTGCAGGGTATGCTGCAAAAATCAATATACCATTCGCTTTGGACATTTCAAAAGAAAGATAGAGCTCTGAAGTTAAAAATATGTTAGTCCCAAATAATTCATTTTAGCTCAACTTTCAGAGCTCTCTTTCTAACTTTTACTGTTTCTCCTCTACTTTTCTCTACTGACTCAATTCGAGTAAACATTAGCAGAATCAAATTTTCCTAGAGAGTACCAAGCCTGACCAAAGTGTGTGATGTTTCAAAATATCACCTAAAGGAGCATATGATATGTATCTTCTTCTATAATTTTGGTCATATAATCTAGAAGGAATTTAATAAAGGAAAACACTAATTGCTATATACTTTCACAGCTGGCACATTATTTCTTTCTAGGAAAATGCCTTTTGGTCAGTAATAACACATCTTCTGATTCATATGCATATAAATATTTGCATAGTAAACAGCCAAATTGCTGAAATGTAGGGAGAGGTTTGAGTCAGTATTCAGAAATAAATAAATAGACAAAATTTTTGTAAAATATATTATGTTTAAAACTATTGACAAATACAAGTAACACATTTTATACAAGGTAAGTATATTTTAATATTCAATACCTCACTGCCATCTGCAAATATGCCTACATTTGTTTTTAGCTTATTTTATTATAAATATTTTGAATATAAAATATATATCCTTGAAGGTACTTTTATATTCCAATATATTACAGTTTCCCCAAAATGACCTTTTCTGAACATATATGGCTCTAAAATAAAATTTATATAAGATGAATTATTTTAAAATCACTTCTCATGAAAAATGTCAATACTTTAACTCTCTGTCCATGATAGACTTGAGATATAGGTAGATATGCCTATATAGACATATATATGTCTATATATAGACATATATAGCATATATATGTTATATATGTATATGTTATATATATATGTCTCTCTCTATATAAGAGAGAGTGTTAGAAAGCATTGGCATATACATGTCAATATGCTTACATAATATTTGGCATTACTTTTTTGGACAATAAAAGTATGTCAATATTTTGAACTATATATACATACAATGTGCCCGCTCTAACAAATAGATGATCAACGGGAAGATCGTGGATATACACACAACATATTTATATATTGTATATATTCTATATATACTACATATATATATATATATATATCATTGTGACCCAAAAATCATTGCCATGTGTATATATATATTGGCTTTTGGGTCACACATGATTCTGCACTGAGGAATTACTCCTGGCATTGCTCAGGAGACCATATGGGATGCTGGGGAACAAACTTGCATTGGCCATGAGCAAGGCAAATGCCCTGCCCACTTTACTATCACTTCAACCTATGTGTATCTACATTAATAATAGTAATCTTACAATTCCATGTATTACATTATGTGTCTTGAAAAAATAGTGCCACTTATAAAAGGCTATATGCTATTCCATAATAATTTGAAAGTATATAAACACATTTCTATTGAAAATAATTTAAATATTATATTTTCTTGTATTTTGCAATGTATTTTGTACCTTTTCAAAGAGCACCTTTTAGAATAAATGGTAATATTAATTTCAACAGTGTGCATATTGTCCTCAGTGTGTGATTTAGGTTGAGATATTGTGAAAAGTGGAAGTTTTGCTAAATTAATCTTGTGAACTATGTGGTATTATCTTACATAATTTATACAACATTCATTTTGTACACATACATACACATGCAAATAACACAAAAAATTTCTAGTAAAAATACATTTGGATAAAATAAAATCCATAGACAATCTGCTGGTTGATTAGGTTGGGCAAATATTTTCTATCTTAAATAGGTTTTCAGTAGAAGTTATACTATGACATGAATTTTTTCCTCATAAATTTTTCAGCAAACACATCCAATGTCTCTGTGTGCACAATCTTTTCTGTGCTCTGTATGAGACACCATACAAAGAAATCTAGTTTATGAGCACCTCATTAAGTTTCTGAGAGTTTGATGGCTGGTAAATATTTCAATTTCTATATTCTAGGTGGGAAAATATAATTTACCATGGCAAAAAAAATTATGTAGTTCAGCAGATGAAATTGCAAGGAAATGTGTCATATGATTCAATACTCTATTAAAAACAACATTTGGAAGTTACAGGGCTTTTGATAAGTAAGTTCAATGAACTGCTTGTGTTCAAGAAAATTGTTTTTGTGATTTCTTCTCAAGACCTGTGAATGGGCTGGCATTCATCTAAGTTACTTTTTATTTTTTGCTTTATTTTGAGGGGGTTACACCCGGCATTATTTAGGAGTTACTCCTGGCTCAGGACTCAGGAATTACTTCTGGTGTTGCTCAGGGGACCATATGGTATGCCAGGGATTGAACCTGGGTCAACCATATGCTAGGCAAACGCCCTACCCACTGTGCTATCACTCCAGCCCCTTAATTTTGAAATAATCACTTGTCACACTTGTCATTTGTGTTCCCATTGTTCATCGTTTGCTTGAGCGGGTGTCAGTAATGTATCCATTCTTTGGAAATACGTTCCATTATTGTTATTCTTTTTTGGCATATCAAATACACCATGGCTAGCTTGCCAGGCTATTAAATAATACATTTTTTCTGGATGAATTTATTTATTTATTTATTCATTTTTCATTCATTTATTTATTTATCCCTTTTTCATTTCTGTCTATTTATTTATTTATTTATTTATTTATTTATTTATTTTGGTTTTGAGGTCACACCTGACAATGCTGAGGGGTTACTCCTGGCTCTGCACTCAGGAATTACACCTGCCAGTGCTCAGGGGACCATATGGGATGCCGAAGACCGAACCCAGGTCAGCCGCGTGCAAGGCAAATACCCTACCCGCTGAACTATTGCTCCAGCCCCAAAATTTTAATACTATGTCTATTCCCAAACTAAACCTGACCCAGATAATTTGTAAATTGTAGACTGATAAGTCTAAATTACTGTGTCTTTGTGTTTAGGAGTGCTGAATAAGTGCTCTGGAACCCCTGGTGTTAATATTGGCAATACTAAGCCAACCAAATCAAATTTTGGTGCTAAAATCCTAGAATAAGGTATTGCTTGAATCATACAGTTACAGATCATCAAGTGACACTGTATATGCTCAGGGGTTATTGGGGTTACACCTGATGATTCTCAGATTCCTGATGGTGTTACCGATCAAATTTAGGGTGTTTTTTATAATTCTAAATCTAAATTATGTTGTTTGCTCAGAAATAACTTGAATACACACTCTGTGATACTGTTGATCCTTTCTGCAATCAAACATACTAAAAGGTGATCTGGTTTAGTGTATTCAATGGTATAGATTTACAACATATAATGTTACTATATATGTTGTTATATACACACATATTTATGTGTGTCACACATATATATATGTTTGCTACACATGTATATGTGTATATATATGCATTCCTATAGTACACAGTATATTCACTCACCATGTCATTAAATATTTAGGTTGTTTACATGTCTTAAATATTGTATTTAATATTTTCTTTTGCTTTTTTTTTTTTTTGCTTTTTTGGGTCATACCCGATGATGCTGAGGGGTTAATCTTGGCTCTGCACTCAGGAGTTACTTCTGGCAGCGCCTGGGGACCATATGAGTTGCCAGGGATCGAACCGGGCCAGCACAGGCCTGCTGCGTGCACGGCAAACGCCCTACCCGCTGGACTATCGCTCTGGCCCAAGTATTTAATTTTTTCAAAGAAAATTTTGTTTGTTGCTTGAAATCACCATAGGTGCGCAAGTATATTATCATGGTATTTTTCTGTGTTCCTTTGAAAAGTCTCCATATTGTTAACTAGAGGCTGTAATAGACATTCACAGCAACAGTTATGGATTCCTTTCTCTCTGCATCCGTGTAAATACTGGCAGTTTCTGATCTGTTTAACATAGATCATCCTCTTTGGTATGAGGTGATATGTCATTGTTTGATTTTTTCATTTTCCTGATACTAAGTGATGATAAACATTGTTTATAAACTGTTAGCTGTATGCATTTTTATCTGTGAGAATGTGTCTGTTCATCTCTTCCTCCCATCTTTCTCTTCTTTATTTGATGGAGTCATCTGTTTTGTTGTTGAGCTTTATGTGAGTGTCATATATCATGGGTATTAGCCCTTGTTCAGATTATAAAGTACAAGTAATTTTCCCATTACAAAGGATGTGTACCAATTTTTTTTAAATTTCTTTTGTGTACAGAACTTCTAGTATGGTTCTACATTTATTTTGTATTTTTTGTTGTAAAGAAAAAATATGATTTATTAAATTAAACTTACATAGAAAGATGCGAGGGGGGGGGAGAAGATGAACATATTTAAGAGACCAGAGTTTCAAGAGCAAGCATAGACAGAGATAAACAGGAGGTGTGTATGTTCAAGGGAGACTACGGGCTTGAAGAAACAAATCTATTTAACCTTTCTGGGGACACTCTGCAGGCAGTTAAGAACAATCCTTATTGAAATCATTGAGTTCAATATGCTGAAAGTCTTGACACTCACCTCTAATTTATTTTATTTATTCTGTTCTAATATAAAAATATATCATCCAATTTTATTGACTTATGTGTACTATTAGCAATCTCGACAACATGAAAAAAGTTGAGGGGTTCATTTTTTAGTGAAATTATTAAGGGCGAGAAAGATAAACACTAGGATAATCCCAATCATATAGGGAGAAGGATAAACACTTGAATAATCCCACTCATATAAGAAAACGGATAAACACTTGGATATTCCATTCATATAGAGAGAAGGATGAACACTAGAATAATCCCACTCATATAGGGAGAAGGATAAACAGTAAGATATTCCCACACATATAGGGAGGAAGGAAAAACACTAGAATAATACCACTCATATAAGGAAAAGATAAACACTAGGATATTCCATTCATATAGAGAGAAGAATGAACACTAGGGAGATCCGACTCATATAGGGAGAAGGATAAACACTAGGATCACATGATCACTTGAATCCCATTATTCATCGATTAGCTCGAGCGGGCGCCAGTAACAATTCCATTAGACCCTATCACGAGCCAGTGTAGCCCAATGGCATCTGGTTGATTCAGTAATATGAAGAGCCTCAGGGTCTTTACAAGGAAGTCTGACCATCTTGTAGGTGGCGGCCACGTGATATTTTGACGTCCCGTGGGATCCAGTCAGTAATGGCTCTAGTACAGTGGTTGTCTCCGAATCGCATTACATGTCCAGCCCATCTGATTTTCGATGCCTTTGCAAACAAGACAGCATCCCTGATTCTGGAATAGCGATGGAGGTCACAACTCCAGATTCCTTCTCTCACTTGAGTGAGGCGTGATATTCCAAGCATAGCTCTTTCGATTCCTCTCTGGGATACCCGAATAACATTCTCATCCTGCTTTCGTAGGGCCCAGGTCTCTGAGGCATATGTTAGTGCAGGGAGAATGGTGGAGTTGAAGAGATGTGCCCGGAGCCGGAGATTCTTTGTCCTTTTAGCTATTTCTTCGATGCCTTTGAAGGCATTCCATGCCACTTGCTTCCTCCTGCGCAGCTCAGGTTTTAGGTCATTCATCATGTTGACTTCTCGACCTAGGTACACATAACTGCTGCATTCAGAGATGTCTGTTCTATTGAGAGTGGATGGGGCCTCTGGAACGTTAGCATTTGGTCTCCTGAGGCTCGCGCCTTGCCACGTTGGTGAATGAGCTCAAGAGTTTCTGAAGACAGGCGTCCTTTTGTGTCTTTCTCTATCTCGGCATTCTTCGCACAATCATGGTGGTGCTGAACCAGTCGGTTGTATTCTTCATCGATGTCATCAATGGTGGTACCTTCCCATGTTGCTGCAATGGTGCCAAAGAGTTCCCAGTTGGTGGTCATTCTGGGAGTTCTCTTCTTAAACTTTGCAGCCTTTTCTCCCCATTGCGGGAAGTAGAATTTTGCACCAAGGGGACAGTGGTCCGATCCTGTTTGGAATTTGGGGACAACAGCAACATCGGTCAGACAAAACCGTCAATTGAAGATGATGTGGTCAATTTCATTGTGGAACTGTCCGCCAGGAGATTCCCATGTCCAACGTTTTGCTTCAGCCTTCTGGAACTGTGGAGTTCCCATGCATGATCTTGGTGGACATGATGAACTCAGTTAGTCTTTCACCCTGTCGTTCCATTCTAGGCCAATGGTCCCGATGTGGAGTTCTTCAGCCAATCTTCTTGGTCCTATCTTGGCATTAAAATCACCAACTATTATTTTGTAGAAGTGTGATCTTTTTTAATAGAACTCCTCCAGTTCCATGTAGAATTTCTCAGTTTCATCTCCTTTGTATGTGGATGTTGGTGCGTAGACAATGAAGATAGAAATTGCTGGCAATGGGCCACATCTCTTCAAGTGTAATCATCCTATCCAGGTTGTTAGGCATTCAAATGAATCAATGTTGGTCGGGCTGTGTTCGAGAAGGATTAACACTAGGGATAATCCCACTCTTACAGAGAGAAGGATAAACACTAGGATAATCCCACTCATATAGGGAGAAGGATAAACAATAGGACAATCCCACTCATATAGGGAGAAGGATCACTTGTATCACTTGTCTTCCCATTGTTCATCGATTTGCTCTAGTGGGCACCAGTAGCATCTTCATACCTCCTGTTGCCTGCTAGTGTAGCCCAAGGGCATCATCTCATTCCAGGAACATGAAGAGCCTCAAACCATTCTTTCAGGTCTGGGAATGAGGTCTATAATTGCTACTGTTTTTTGGCATATGAAATACGTCACTGGTAGCTTGTCAGGCTCTGCCAAGTGGGTGGTATACTCTCAGTATTAGGCTCTCAATTTGTGCATTTACTGATGAACCACAGCGGAGAGAGATCGGCTTTTCTCTTGTGTGGAGCTCTGATGAGCTGTGGAGTCTGGATGTTGAAAATGACTACCCTCCTGATGCGGGGATTCCTCTGGCTTCTTGTGAGGCTCTATTGGGAGAAGAATAAACACTAGGATAATCCCATTCATATAGTGAGAAGGATAAACACTAGGATATACCACTGATTAGGGAGAAGGTTAAGCACTAGGATAACCCCCATTCTTGTAGGGAGGATAAGCACTAGGATAATCCCACTCATACAGTAAGAAGGATAAATGCTAGGATAATCCCACTCATATAAGGAAAAGGACAAATAGTAGGATATCCCACTCATATGATGTATATAAAGAATTAGGATAATGAATGGACTGTGTGTAATGACAACTCCTTGGATTTGTGAGTGCAGAACTGAGATTTTCAGGTGTTTCGTTCTTTTATTAAAATCGGGCCTTATAGTTGGATTTTGGCAATGAACTACTGTTTAATGAACACAATTGTCCATTCATTCAAAAAGAACAAGTGAAAGAACTATGGAAAGACTGACCAGAGCGTTGCAACTATTACAGATTGTGAAACTTCCTTATCCCTGAACATTTCATTTCCTATTATTTTTTAATCTTTAAAATAAAATCCTGGACCAGAGGGTTAATATAGAAATAATGTAAGGTACTTACTTTGTATAGAGTTAACAAGGTTTGATCTCTAACCATATGTGTGCACTCCTGACCACAGAGCCAGGAGTATGTCCTGAGCACTGCAGAATGTGACCTAACCCAAAACTAAAACAAAAGAAAAGAAAACAAATAAATGGTAAGAAAAAAAATTCCAAATATTCTTTTTCCTCTGGACACAGTTTGGATTTCCATCCAAATTAAAGTCCCAAATTATAATTTTATGATCCCAATCCGTGTGTTTTTCAACTTTTAATGTTCCAACTTTGTTATTGTTAACATTGTTAAAAAAATTGTTAAAATATATTTTTATCATCAAACTAACTGGTATTTCATTAACCTATAAGCCAATGTCTTTCAAAACAATTATCATTTATGTACGCTAAAACAACACACTAAAGTAATACATAGATGACTTTTTTTAGTTAATGTATTTAAACCAAAAGTCTGTTCACCCGACTGCCATTGCTCCTGTTAGAGGAAGAGGAAGGATCTGAAAATAATTAGACCATTATTACATATTAGGTTAAGAAGCTCTGAGATAGACTTTATGAGACCCTCAGTAATATATTCTTTCTGTCTTACATTACACAATATCTGAGTCACCATAAATACTCAGAATAAAAATTTTGTCTTTGGAGAGCCACATTTAGGTCGGCCATTTTCTGTTGGGATGCTAGATTGCTCCTGGGAGCAAATGCACCACAGCCAGATGAAGACCAGAGTGCGTTTGGAAATAGGAGGAGACAAAGAAATTGGATTCACAGATAATACCCTCATTCTAACTTAAAATATGAAAAGTTGAATAGCACCACAAAAATCTTCTAAAACCTAATAGTGCCTCTAATAGCTCATCTGAAGCACCCATCCTCTGCTTCAGGACCTAGCAATCTTCGACGAGGTAGAAAAAAATACATATCCAAAAAAGCATCATCTAGAGCAGTGCTCGTCTACTTTTTTACGTCTAAACCACTCTGTGAGATTGTTTTAGTTATCGAGCACCAACTTTGTAAATATATTAAAGTATCAATTGCCTCCACTTAAGAAGGGACACTTAGTACAGAGAATTGAAATTGGTGAATAATTGACTTTATTGACCTGTAGCCAGCTCATCTTACCCAGAATGTATGTTGTCTGTGCATATTGGAGAGGCCTGGTAGAGAGGGAGCAGATAAGGGAAACCTGTGTTTTGAGATTGATAAGATTCTACCCTTTCACTACTATGACCTTTAAATGAAGTCTATGTATCTGAAGGCATCTAAATCCTTGAAATCACTATTTGCTATTCTACCTCAAAGATTCTCATCTAGACGAGTAACTGGGTATCACAAAATCTAAGATGAACTATTGAAGAGCTAGAGATAAAGAAGCAAGTGAACACTAATTAACTAATCCACATACAGTTATCAATAGTTCAATGATTTGGATACCTGTAGGAGGCGCAATATAGCATGATTCCTGATTCTTTCTTATAATCTTTTTCTCCATGTGGCTCCACAAAATAATCCTTGATATTTAGGGTTTACCTCAGAAAATAGCAGCAGAGACGAAGTTTTAATGTAATCTGAAAAAACAATCTCACCATAATTGTTAAGGGCGAAGTGTCTTGTGTGAGAGGCTCTGAGTAGAGGTAAGTCATAGAGACAAAGATCATCTCAGTATCACAGTTAAGTCTAACAGTTCTGCCATATCCCTAACCTAGAGACTAGTTTGCTTATCACTTGAATAACTTTTTCATCGATAACTTGTTCATTGATTTGTTAGAGTAACATCGCCATTTGTTGGGAATGGGGTTCATTATTTTTACTGTTTTGGGCATATTGAATACACCACGGCCTTCCAGGCTCTGCTATGGCTCTGGGTTCATCCCAGGGTGCCCAGTCTTTTTTCTATGTTAGACCATCAACCATCCAGGGCCCATGGAGCAGAGCCCTGGGTGTAGACAATCCTGTCTTCTGTCTGCCACCTGTCTGCAGCCAGGCACCACAGCCACATCTGCAATTACCTCTAAGGCAGTTTCACAGTTCGCTTTTTTTTTTTTTTTGAGTTAATGTATTTAACCACAATTCAGTTTCAGCATGTTGTCTTAGATTCTGTTAGAGGGAGAGACAGGATCTGAAAATAATAAGACCATTAGTAGATATTAGGGTAAGAAGCATTGAGAACTCGGAGCATTATCAAGATCGTCCTGGAACTAAGAATGGGCTCATTCATGCAGACTGTGCAATGCTTCAGAATCCTTTCCCTTCTCCCCTGGCTCTCTCCCTAAATGCTGGATTCGCTCTCTGTCCCCACATCCATCCAACTTTACTCTCTTTTATGTATGTCTCCATGTTTTTTTTTTCTTTCTTATTCTTCTTCCTTAGACTATTCTTTAATGTCTCTCTGATTCTCATCTTCTCATCTCGGTTTGTGTTCCTTGTTTTGGCTTTTTGGGCCACCCCTAAAGTTACTCAGCAGTTAACATGTAGCTTGGAACTCAGGAATAACTCCTGGTGGTGCTTGAGGGAACATAGGGTGCCAGTGATATATCCCTGTGAGCTGCATACCCAGCTCTGCTATGTGCCAGGCAAGCACACTACCCACCCTGCTATCTTGAAGGCTACATGATTATTTCTTTTAATAAAAAATTTTGCCTCCTTACTCCAGAAATCTTATTTTAATCCATCCTATAGATTCCCATTACAGTGTTTGCTCTTTCCTCACTCCTCTGCTCTAGCGTCCTGCATTCTGATTAGATGCCATATGTATAACAAGGTAGACAGATGCTTTGCTGTTAAACTAAAGGGCTTTTTAATCTACCAGAACAGAAACCTCCAGCTTTCTTTTTGTTTGGGGACATCAGCAATTCATGGCAAAGGGGTTAGGAATACAAATGAGTTTTTTTATATCATGCAGCATGGTGTCTCAGCGTGTCTCTCTTACTCTCTTCTTTGACTTGATCTGCAAAGCAAAAACCTGCACATGTGATAGCTTCATAAATACCACTAATAGCACTTAGATCTCTGTGGACACATTGCCCTCGTTACGGGGCCTGCACATGTTCATGACTCTCTGTCATTTACCTATTTCACCATGGGCAATCTTTAAAAAGCAGTGACCATCTATCAGGTTGATTTTGATCTAGTTCTCAATTACAATTTCTACAGTCTTTATTCAAATAGGAAGTGAATAAACATGACTGAGTTATTCAAATCGGTCATGTTTTTGGAGTAGAGAGTGATGTCTCGCAGAGTCTCACGTGCTGCATGTCGGGAGACAGACCTCAAGGGGTCACTCCAAAAAATCCATTGCCACCAAGATCCATCCTCTTGTGTGAGATTTGATTCAAGACAGTAAAAAAACATAGCCAGGAGCAAGTCCACTGGGTTAAAGGATGCCCTTCCCCAGAATGTGTTTAAGATGCATTCTGCTGGTAGAAGCCAGTCTCCAGTTCTTTCTTGAGGTGGGACTGTTTACCTGTCATAGTAACAGGCTCCTGGTGGTTCTCTGGCAGCAGTTAAAAGCATATGGCCAAGAAGAAGGCTCCTAAGGAGATAGAGTGTGTTCAAGCCACACCCAGAATCCTGCCTGGGAGTGTGTGTACCCAGACTATTGAGATTTTAACTAAAATGAACTTAATCAGGGTCAACCTTTCTGTGCAATTTCTGCAAAGGCAAGCTTTCTATGCAATTTCTGCAAAGAAAGTCTATGCAATTTCTGAAAGGGATTTCATCTTCTTTTATTCTTTCCTCTTGTTATTTATCCCTAATGCCAAATACCTGATTTATTCCTCTCTGTTATCTTTCTGCCATTGTTTGTTCCTGAGACTACTAATAGTGTCTTCACTCATTAGTCACACTTAGTCACGTGGACTCCTCTGCAATTTCAGAGAAGAAATTGACTCTCAAGATCTCTGTCAATTAACCATAGGAACTTCTTTGTGGGATTCCATGGCTAATGGCAAGGAAGGCAGGTGTGTTATCGGGTGGGGGTGGTTTGGGGTTTTCTAACTTATGTAAAGTTTGATATTGGCAGAGAGGATCAGGGAAGAGATCACTAACTCAAAGCAACTAGGATAACTTAGCAGGCCCAAGATTATGTTTGATATTGATATTAAAAAATCAATATCAATGTTCTCAGCCAATCAATATTTCACCCAATAAACCATAACAATACGTTTTTAAAAGCCCTGGCATGTTTGGTGTTATGATGAACACATTACTAACTTTGTAACGCTGTATTAGGATTTTGCAAAATACTTTCATTTATGTTTTACTATTGCAGACCTTCCCAAAAATCCCATAAAGGGAAATAGACAAATTACTAATTTCCATATTTTACAGATATGGAAACAAACTGAGAAATAGTTGAAGTATATTCCACAGGGAGAATAAAAATGAATATTGTAGATGAAGAGTAGGTCATATTCCAACTTCTCCCCCCTTTTCCTTATGCAAACAAAGTTTATCTTTTTCCAGGGTTAGATTTGATTCTCTTTCTATCCAGGTGCTTTGGGATTTATGCCGAAAGGACCACCTGTTATGGAAGTTGTTTTAGGTCAGTAGATAATTCTTAGCTGCTCAAACAAATAAACATCAACACCACAGGGGTCACTTTTTCTAGTTGTTCTTTGTGTCCACAGTGCCCTGCTTTGCAGTCATTTCCTGCTTTGTAATTGAGCAGACCTGGCCTTTTTTCTGCCTGTGTCATTTCTGGCTTGTTCCTGGTATTGTTGACAATTAACACTATGAGGCAATGAATGCCTACTACAAAAGCCAAAGTCCATTAAGAACAAGGGGGCTTCTGCTGAAATGCAAAGGTTCTACAGAAAGCCAACTTGTGTAAATGGTATTGGCCAGAATTGCCTGGAGATAGCAAAGGCCACTGCCCTCATGCAATTTGGCAGAACGCCCTGCACAATAGATCTCAGAGCCATTGTGTCTTTCACAAAGAATCCTCTCTGGTCATTCAGGAAGTCAGGAATATCACTGCTACGGTTTTCAAAGAAGAGAAAAATATGTGACTTGGAAGTGTTCCAACTTGAAGCCCTTAGACTGACTGCAGCCACATTCTTTCTGCATTGAGAGTCAGTGTTTCCCTTGGAGCAGAACCACCAAAGCTTAGAATTTTGGGCCTGCTAAGTTATTCTGGTTGCTTTGAGTTAGCGATCTCTTCCCTGATCCTCTCTGCCAAACCTTTTTGCCACCCACACACACACTGCAGAACTTCTGTTCACTTTCAAGTTTCTTTTTTTCTGTTCCTTTGTTAAGATTCTTTCTCTTCAGGTCTTTCAAAGCTTCTTTGAGGATTCTCAGAGACAAAAAGATTCCAGTTGAATTATATTTCTGAGTCTTTCAAGGAAATTACCGAGAACAATATCTGCATTGGCCTCTGTGCAAAGCGAAAAAAATATGGTGGAACCCCTGCATTGGAGTCTTAAGGGCATGCTGACTTATAACTGTACAGGGCTGTGTAATAGGAGGACTGATTGATTCAGTTCAGAGATCCTGTTGGGTCCAACGAAAAACAGGTTTTCATTCTTGCACTGTGCTTATCTTCTAACCTTGGAGAAGTTATACCTCCAATCATCTGTGTAAGGTAATGATAAACTATGGATTATCTAGTTTCATTTTGTCTACACTAAAATAAATGCAGTTTTATTATTTAGATTTTATTTTTCCTGCTCCTTAAATATTCCATGAGTAGAAATATTGCTCTTAAATAATATGACTTTGGATTCTCAATACACTCATTTCAGCATAGAATTCTGCTGTAGAGGAAAACAAGAGTGTATTCTGAATGCCTGAGTCCTGGAGACCCAGTTAGAGTATTTACTAGCTCTAAACACATTTCCCCTATGAAATGGATGGCAGGGTTTCTGTGCTGATTGGAGATCTAATGAGCAGATATAGAAATAGCCTTTAAAACTATGCCTGACATCTTAGTGTAGCCTGATAAATATGAGCTGCACTTATATTGCTCTGCAGAAAGCTTAGATCCAGTCCTGACCCAAGACAACAAAGACTTTCATTTGTTCTGCCCCGCCCCTGTACCGCATTCAAACACATATATTACGTTTAATTATATTTTATTCTTCAAATCTTACTTGCTAAGTCCTTTCATGTCCATTAATTCTAAATGACAGCTTTCATTTTATACACTATCTTCATACCTCATTGGTGATCTGAAATTCTTATTAGATGTTGAAATTGCTGCTTGCTTGTCAGTTTACATGTGTATCATCTCTCCAAGTAAATTGTGATATTCTTATAAGCAGTGAACACATATGTCTTAGTGTCTATTACATTTATGGTCCCGGATTTTTCAGTATTTTATGTTAATAGGATAATTTATGTAAAACACTTCCATAGACACTGTTGCTACAGCAATGAAATGAACAAAATACTACCTTCATGCACTTTCAGTTTATTTGAGGAACATAAACAATTAAATTAGGTAGATAAAATAAATAGAACAGCAGTTATTGATAAGTTTTAAGTAGAATAATGAAGCCAAAAAAGGAAATAGTATGTTTCATGGAGAGTTGCAGTTTTTACATTAGATGACGGGGGGGTCTTTCTATTCTATGGAAAGGTGCAGAACCAGTACAAAGGATTGATGCTAGACTTAGGACCCAGTGGTAAATGCACTCTCTGTAAAAGACTTTGGTTTTGTTCTAGTATTGTAAAAAGGAAATGGAATAAAGAGAAGAGAAGAGAAGCAAAGGATGGAAAATGGAAATCAGAGGATAGTAAAAAGTAAAATTTGTAAGAGATAAAGAACATCGAGCACAGAGGCCGTGATGCGGGGCTCACTCATTGGATGAAGAATGTAGGAGTTTTAGCTGAAGGTGGGGAATGAGGGCTAACTTAAAACTCAATCAGTAATTAAAGCATGTTTCTTTTTAGTATATGAATATGAGGGCTCATTTCTTTTTCTTTTTTGCTTTTTGGGTCACACCCAGCGATGCTCAGGGTATACTCCTGGCTCTGCACTCAGGAATGACTCCTGGCGGTGCTCAGGGGACCATATGGGATGCCGGGATCGAACCTGGGCCGTCACGGCTGGCGTGCAAGGCAAACACCCTATACGCTGGGCTATCGCTCCGGCTCCTCATTTCTTTAATATAAAATTTTTCATGAGGACTATATCTGTAGCTTTTTGTAAGGGCACCCACTTTTACCCTTACATTACTGAGGAGTCTTGGAGGAGAAAAGAAGTGAATATCAGGTTTTAAGATCAGTCTAAAGATTAAGTCAAAAATAAATTGAAACAGTAGAGCAGAAATAAATTGAAACAGTAGAGCAGAAACAGAGAGAACAATAAGTAGAATATTCCAAAATCTAGGGACTTGGGGCTGGAGCGATAGTCCAGCAAGTAGGATATTTATTTTGCATGCGGCCAAGCCAGGTTTGATCCCTGGCATACCATATGTTCCCCTGAACATGTCCAGGAGTAATTCCTGAGTACAGAACCAGGAGAAACCCCTGCACAATTTTGGATGTGACCCAAAAAGCAAAAAAAAAAAAAATCTAGAGACAATGGCAACTCAATAAGTATTTGTAAATAAATAGATATATAAATCTGCTTGTGCATAATATTAGAGGACTGTGAATCTCCAGGGTGTTGGTTTATTTGACCCTGTTATCTTTGTAGTTGGGTAATAATATCTGTCCTATTTCCATCCACCTCAGTGCTAAAAAAGTCAAATTATTGGAAATGATGGATAAAGCCAGAATGATTTATGACATAGGACAGTAGCTGTATGGTTCTAAAGCAGTACCTTGCTTTTGATCTGTGAAACAGTCATCACTTTCTCCTTCATAACAAGCAGAAAATGAGCAGCATTTCTAATACAGAGAGAAAAATAGGGAGAACAAAAGAAGTGAAATTAAAAAAAAAAGAACAAGATAGTGCTGTCAGCAAAAGTATGAGTAGGAGCTGTTGGTCATCAACAGCTCGGATTCAGATGAACTTGACTTTTTTACATGCTTCTGCTTCGAAAATAAAAAGAAATTTCATAGAATTTTTACCACTTAAGATGTCTATGTTTAATACTTCTGTTGTGCAGTGATTTACTAGATATTTAACTACAATATAATGACTTTAGTCAATGAAAACAACTTCAAGAAGTAATGTGTTGTTGAGATTTCTAGACCAGAATTCATTTGAAAAACAGTCATGGAGAAATGTGGAAAACCGTTTAGAGAAGAATATATCTGATTACTTGATTTAATGACAATAGTTCTTTGGACTTGCATAAGACTGTAACACACATAAAAATAAAATTCTCCTTCATGGAAAAGAATATAACTGAGTACTATTTTTAAATTGATGGCAACAGGCCTGTTGTTACATTAATAAAACAGGCCCAGTGTATTGTGTATAGACTTCCTTATCTCCAGAGTTTAGAGAGAGCGTGTGTGGGAAGTGTGTTGTGAGGTGAGGAAAAAGAGTTTACAAAGCAGTTCTCTGCCTTGATTGCCAAAAAATGCATTGAATCTCATCTTAGTTCCTGTTTTTCATAACACAGACATTTCATCTTTAACTTAGAGTGAATATTTTTGGTTTGAAGATAAATTTTTCAAAGTTTAGCATAGTTTCTGAAAAAAAAGTCTTCTCAGCATTAGTAGGAAAAAATTGAATTAGTCAAAGTGAGTCTATAACATCAAATATTGGAAAAGATGTTCTTTTCAAAATAGAAATAGTTACAGGATGAACATTATAACGATAATGGTCTGATGGCAAATTATGCAACAAAAATAGAAAATTCTACCCCAGTTATCTGATCTTTTTTTTAATCAATCTAGTCCTTCATAAAAGATTTGTAAATATTTCCTAAACCATTCCTGTCACATTTATTTTCCATCAGGTGTTATACCCATTTCCTAGAAGATGATAATACAGAGTAAGAATGTCTCTGAATGCTACCTCAAAGTTGATGTTTGTTCCAAGTTCCCATGTCTTAAGTTTCCCAAATGGACATACTCAATGTAGTCCCCATGTCATATTTGATATGCCAAATACCAGTAACAATTACAGACCTCATTCCCATGACCTGATGGAATGGTTTGAGGCTCTTTATGTTCCTGGAGCAAGCAGGTGCCCTTGGGCTCTACTAGCATGAGACAGGACATATGGAGATGTTACTGGTGACCACTCAAGCAAATTGATGATGAACGGGAAGACAGTGATACAGCGATACAGTCTATTACTATTTTTCTTTTCAAGAGCCTGAACTTGCAGAGTATTTCTACTTACAATCATCAGAGGCTAATACTTTGTCAAATACTGGTGTAGGATTTTCAAAGATCTAATGTTGCAGGTTAGTGGACGGTAATGATTTTTAAGAGGAGAAAGCATGGAAAGGAATAGGGCAAAATATGTGAAGACATGAAAATGAGCAGCATTTGAGAAAGAAGACACAAGTAATTCAAATTTGCTTTATTTGTATATTCAGCACGCCTATGTTTCAGAAAACATATGTATGCTATGTAAAATACAAGCTTCTGATAAAAATCAAAGGAGTGGGGAAAACAACTAAAATAATGGAGATTTTAAAGCAGCAAAAGCCAAAGGTAGAAAAAAATTGCAAGTTTGTAAGGTAATAAAATTGAAAGATGCGGGTGATTTGCAGGAGGGATGATACACGGTGAGAAACTAGAAATCAAGGGAAGGGGAAGAGGGGATACTGAATAAAAAACATGAGAGTGGAAAATAAAAGAGGGACAGAGGCACTTATGACAGCTGGGAACAGCTTGAGAAAGGTCACATAAGCCCTGCGGGCTCCCAACTATGCCAGAGCTGCCGAGGACTGTCAAGGCAGATAAACAAGGAAGAGTGGGATTGAATACAATTTCAAACTTCCTTGTCATCTGGGAAGGAAGGAGAGAGAAATTGCATATCACTCCTCAGCTGTCAGATGCTTGAGGGAACCTCCTTGGTCTCCTGATCAAAGACTAATGATGAAAGGTGTCCCCTGAGTTAGTCTTTCTGAACCGATCCTGTCCCACTCTGGTTTGACCCTTTGCCTGCCTTGGGACCTTCATTTTCTCTTAGTGAATATATGTTCTAGGTTCTAGTTAACCAGAACAACTCAAATTGATGTTCTTTGAAAAGGGGCAAGTTTCCAAACTAAACATTTGGTGCTTTGGATTGCAAGGAAACAACACACACACACACACACACACACACACACACACACACACACACAGTTCTGAATGAATATGAGCTTTCTGGAGAGAGAAAACTCCCTCAAGATAGTCACCTACACTAAGAAATTATGAGAACTGTGAGCCAGATAACTTTGTCTTCAGATTTTCTTCATCTACATCAGAAACTAGCACATTTAAATTAGACTTGGATAAGGAAAAATGCACAGATGTGTGAAAATCAACAACAGAGGGTGACATTCAACATAGCTAAATTGTTTTCATTTTAGTTCAGATGCTCAGTGCTTTTCTGGTTCCCACATACTGTAGAATAAAACATAATTCTCATCTTGGGTGTGTATCATGAATTTCCCAGATTGTAGAATGGGTTGTATAAGTGAGTATTCTTTACTCATTCCAGATTGTTCTTAAGAGGAATATAACTTAGCTCCATATGTTTAAAAATTGGTCACATTTCTGGCTGTGTGCCTGGTGTCATAGCTTTAGCTCAGTCCGCTGAAATTTGATGGGATACCCATACCCTGTTTAAAGGCCTGTGAAACACTGCCATTATCCGAAAAAGAGATAACGGACTGGAAATAGAAATAATTATTCCACAATGGTAATATATTTGAGCATCTCTTTCTGAGTAACAGAATGGCCATATGATATTGAGGAAACAGGCTAACAGAAGTTTTTCCATATCAATTCTGTATGTTGTGGAAGAAGTTGGCATAGGATGGAAATGGGGCACCTCCTCAGAATGTGAGAACAGTGCAGAGGTTAGAGGAATATAAAGTTTTTTTTTTCAGTAAGGATGCATAGGTTTTAAGATCCATGTGTTAGCCAAGTGACAAGAGCTGGAAACTACATCCAGCAAGACTGCCCTCTTGATCCAGGACCCTGGGGAGGTCTTAAAAGTCCTCTGCCTCAGGTTCCACAGACTTCAGATTCTCCCTAGGGACAGTGAAGTGACGAGGCAGCAAGTACTGTTGAGTACTGTTGTTATTGTGGAACTCTGCCATCCTACAGCTGTTCATCATGTTCAACATTATCTTTGTGCTATCTTGTCTCATTGATAGCACAGTGTTTTGAATCAGAAAATGCCAGTCCTTCCATATTTCCAAGGGAACTGGTATTTCACTAGTACATTTATGGTTGGTTATGAGTAATAATGCATGTGCACACATACACACACACACACACACACACACACAACACTGAACATTGCTATGAAGCATAAGATAATAAGAAGAGGATCTTGGTAGACAGTAAAGATTTGCTATTTAAGCTTGTCATACATAAGCTAGAGCTAGAAAATACCATGAGCCTCTGACACATTTATGTACATATCAGAAAGAGATATAGTTTCACAAAATGCCATGCTAAATGTTTTGTAATGCACTGTAATGCTCTCTCACCTTCAGTGACATAGGACATATTCAGAGAAATAGAAAAATAATCTGGAAGTCATTCAAACCTGTCAACAGGATAGAAAACATTCATTGTACACAATTATTCGGCTATCCTGTTGAATTTCAGCTTTCAACAATAATTGTGTCTCTTGGTACATGATTTTAGGTGCATATAAATATATAAATGTACATTTGTGATGTACAATTAAAAGAATACCACATTTACCAATGTTTAGATTGTTTTGTTAGAAGTCAAATGGGCATTTGGGTTTTTCTAGTTTTCAGGGCTCAGTTAACTGGAAACATTCAGAATGTTAAATCCAGAATAATTGCCTTTTCCTGCACATTCTTTTGAATTTGCGTATTGGTTGGAGTGAGACAGACAAAGCTCCACAGGTCACTGTATAGACAGTACAAACTGCCTCATTTCTTTGACAAGAAGTAAATCTCAGATTCTGCTACTCTGAACAGTGCCCAACACCCTACTTCTCTCATTTAAATGATACTTACACTGGCACAGCTTCCCTTCAATCTCATCACTTTTCAGCTAGTTCTGTGGTATAATTCCACAGTAGAAATGGACACGTCTTTGCTGAGACAAGCTTGAATTTTGTGTTTTTCCTGTGACTTTGAAACTTCCAAGTTCTGTGTTCATTTTGCTTTGCTAAAAACTTGCAAGTTAATGGAGATATGGGAATGAGAAGGATAAATGTGGAAAGTGAAAAAAATATGTAGACAGGAAGACAAGAAGAGGAGTGACAACAGAAAGCGGCAGCATAGAGAAAACTGGAAAAAGCTGCAGCTGCAACAAGAAAGAAGAGGAACAAGTTGGCAGGATTGTTACAAAAATAGAGATGGATAGCAAAGAGGCTAAAGTGGGTGGGAAGACACTAAAAAATAAAATGCAAATTGAGGCAAATAAATGAACCTGAAAGATAAATACATTTAAGGGATGCAAAGTGAGGATATGAGAAGGGAAAAATGATTTTAGTGTGATTTTCCCTAAATTAGTTTTCATAGAATTTTCAGAGATCAGATTGTAATGATTATAATGATTTTCCCTAAAATAAGTTTCATATAATTTTTAGAGATCAGATTAACAAAAATGGACTGTTGTTGTGAGGTGGAAAGGTGCTCAAAGTCAATAGTTAAAAAGGAAAGAAGCATTGTTGACTTGCACAAAGCTAAAAAAACATTAAATAGCTACAAATTAAAAAGCTGTAAAACACACTGGCGCCATTCTATTCACTCCTCTGCTGTACTATACCTCTTGTTGGTTTCCACACAAGAAAAACAAAATATATTTCCATTTCATTTTGAACAACTAAATATATTCTTTTCAAGAAAAGAAAGATGCAGCAGTGTTTAGAAATATCCATTTACCAAGGAAAACACCAATTTCAGCTCTTATTGAGAATATCACAAGTATGAGCTCTGCTGAGAGTTATTTAACATTTGATGACAGGTTACAACTTCAGAAAGGAAACAGTGCATTTCTTCTGCACTATATATTTTCTATATGCAACAGTAATATTTTTTAAAGAAATTCATCCTTCTGCTACTGTTTATCTGTCACTCAAGACTGTCAATATGTAGCAGTTAACCGTATCAAAAAGTCAAAACTTTATCAAGGGATATTAGTCAATTTGGTTGAGGAAAGCTAGAGAAGAAAGTTGTTCTTTATCTTACAGAATCTGGAAATATCCTTGATATATTGAGAAGACTTTTCTTCTGCCAGCATCACCCCTAGATTTTCTTAGAACACCCTATGTATTTGCTGGCCATTACCAAATATTGAAAGTTGACCATAATTCATGCTAGTCTAGGAACACAATTTCAGATATCTTAACCAGATTCAGAGATGAACAGAGAGGAAGTTGTGGTTTATGAACTAATTCATGCAATTAGGTTGTTCCCCAAATTGAGTTTTCTAGGACACTTCCAGTGTTTTTGTTTTGTTTTGTTTTGTTTTTAAAGTTAATATGTGATTTAAAGCTAGACTCTTAGAGACAAGGTGAGAAGTTGTAATCTTTCCTACCATAGGCTGTTTTCAATTATGACCACAATTGAATTACAATGCAGTATTATAAACTCCATTGTCTTGAGGAAGATTTTTATTTGAAACTGAAATATCTTACTAGTATATAATCAGGTTCTACTCGGTAATATCCTTTGGCTTTGAACACTATCTGTGAACAAAATGTAGTAGAAAATGTGTATATACCTTTGAATTCCACAAAATCTTAACTGCATTTCTATTTTTTATATTGATGTGCATTGATTTCCCAAATCTCACTTTTCTCACTCCCATAATAATCTGTAGATGCTTGAGTTCTTTTATAGTATACTTTCTTTATCAGTAGTTTCTGTTTTTTCTTTATACCTGGCAGCACTTAGTGCTTACTCTTGGTTCTGTGCTCAGGGGAAAGTCCTGGTGACTGTAGGAACCATAGACTGTGCTGGAAAGTGAAACCTGGTTGGCTTCAGGCCAGACAAATGTCCTCTTTACTGTGCTATCCCTCCAGCCCTTCTGTATGCCTAAAATCAACCAATCAATTCCCAGCATTGGTTGAATGTGTCATTGAGGAAATAGTAGCGAAAGAGGATTATTTATTTGCTTAAATAAAATCCACATATATCACTAATAGATAAACCACAAACTCCCACTATTCAAGGATAAGCTGTATAATGGGCAAATTAATTAGGTAATCTCAGTTACTGGGCCTGGGTGATAGCTCAATGGGCTAAGAACATGCTCCACATTCAGAAGCTCAGGCTCAGTCTATGGCTCTGAATGTTACCTTGAGCACCAGAAGATGTACCCCTCCCCCAGCATGGACTCAGTCAGAGACGTCCCTGAGTTCTACCAGGTGTTGATGAACAAAACAAATAAATCAAAACATTGCTTTTCTTAAAGTATATATAAGGTTTTATATATTCTTGTACTAACCACACACATACTGCCAAAATGTCCACTGTCCCCCAGTAGCAAGCTATGGGCATATACTTGTACTGAGTGTACAAGAATTTATGAATAAATGATTAACTTGCTTGTTTATATCATCTGGGAATTGTGGCATATGGATAATATTGGCTTATAACCAGGTAAATACATAAAATTTGCTAAAGGAAGCTACTGTTATCTGCAAATGGGATACAGACCTCTCTTCAGGAGACTGTTCATGCATTGGCAGTGCTTAATTTTAATAGCTGTACCTGCTTTAAAAAGAGTGCTGCTGTCTGGAGAATCAAGCATTTTGTCCTCATAACTCTGGTAGGTCTAGTTCCTTGGCTTCCTCAGTCAGCCATTGACTGGTCCTTAACTCACTTAATTCTGCTCAAGCAGTTCCTTCTTTCCAGATTCTAACTTTTTTGTTGTTGAGTAAAAGGAAAGAGCACAGAACCAATATAAGATGTATAGAAGTACAAGTTTCACTACATTTAAGGCTGGCATGAGTTAAGAACATTCTAGGCCATATGAAGCTTTCATTCAATAAAGGAGGAAAAGTATAGTCATTAGACTTTATTTTGGTGCACAATTTGTTGAGTCATAGTAATAACAGCCCACTGTTAGAATGAGAAAAATAGCTCTTTGGCCTCAAATACACACTTTGCATGGATAGATCCAGGTCAGCCTCCCCATCTCATGCCATGGTAACCAGTAACCATCCCAGCCCCCATCTCACCAACAGCAAAGAGCTTTGAGTAATCCTGAAAATCACCAGGTTTGGGGGCGGAGCAATAGTCCAGTGGGTAGGGCGTTTGCCTTGCACGAGGTCGACCCAGGTTTGATCCTCGGCATCCCATATGGTCCCCTGAGCACCTCCAGGAGTAATTCCTGAGTGCAGAGCCAGGAGTAACCCCTGAATATTGCCAGGTGTGACCCAAAAAAGCAAAAAAAAAAACACCAGGTTTGCCCCCAAAACTAAAGAGAAAGAAACTAGGCGTCTATTGTGAAACTGAATCCTTAAAGAATAATCTGAAATTAAAAAAAAAAAAAAAAAAACAACAAGGGCAAGGGAAAGGTTTGGGTTGGTTAAGGCAAAAGTATAAAAGAGAGCTTCAAGATAATCAACAAAGAGTACTCAGAATTGCAGATGGCTGCCTGACTGCTGCAAGCTTATTTCAGGATACCATTTAATTCCAATGCAAATATTCATAAGCAGATCTTAATTGAATTTTCTCCAAAAATATTTTATGACTAAAATTGTAGATGTGTTTACATCCTGTGTCTTAACTTTACATATTGGAAAATTAGCTTGGAAGGAAAAATGTTCACACCGTCTACTGTGATAACTCATAGAGTCACCCAGTGCTTATCCTCAGAATTGAGTTAGATGGTTCCTTTGAGACGTAAGTTCTATATTTAACCACAGTGGTTGTTGCTGGCCTCACTTTGTCTCATTTTATCAATTCATGAAAAAGCGATTGATAGTACTGCCATCACATAATGCTAACGTGAGAATTAAATATGTAAGAAAGTGTGAATTGTAAGACAGGAAAGGGTGAAGCAGAGCATACAACATTTTCACAGACAGGCACCAGGCACACTAAAAAAAAGGACTAGGAGTTTCATTTCTCTCTCATCTATTCTAATTTATTTGCAAAACCCTCCTACATTATAGAAGTCTATAAAATATGTGGGGGGACAGATAATTTGTGTGAAATAGGCCATAAAAAAGAAGATGACTCATTTTAACGTATATAATCTTCAACTTGTTCCCCACGCCTCCCTATATGTTACACAGGAGGAAAGTGAGTTTAACCTGATATATAGCACTGGACTAAAAACTCAATGTGGATGATATATAAGCACAACAGGCAATTTATGAAGAATAGTTTGTGTACTAATTTGAAAAAATATTTTCGAATGGTTTATGGTAAGCAGTCTTCAATCAATTCCAATGCCATTATTATTGGAAAAAGACAAAGATTCAATTCTGTCTCTCATGAAGGTTAAATTGGAAAAACCACTGCTTATTTCTTTGGCAGTCCTTATTTTTCTGAGGCTAAACTCTCAGAGGCAGACAGAGTAAAGGAGGCAGTGAACAGACCTTACCTCCTCCCCAAGGTCACATTCCACCATAACTGTTCTTCCCTTCAGGTGCCAATATAGAGTGCTGATGTGAAATGGCCTCTGTGTGGTCTGAACTTGGAACTTTTTCTAATTAAATTTGTAAGTGTTTAGTTTGTTTTCATTTTGGTTTTCTAATTTGATAGGTCTCATTTGTGCCATTACTATGGATATCTTAAACCCTTGCTTCGGTTATTAATTTCTCAATTGTCCCAAGCTAAGTTGTTATGCTTTGATCTACACATAGCAGAGAGGAGAATTAGAGAAATTACACAGAGAATTTAAGTTCAATACGGATTACTGGTTGAAAGGGCCTTCCTTTGTGATAAAGTGTATTGTTTAGGTAAATTACTTGGGTGATGTCTTGACCCCCAGTTCTCTTAAGGTATTTTGTGCCTTTACTCTTTGGGAAATTGACTACCTTTAATGATTTAGGTGATATCTGAGAGTGTGGGATTTGCAGTTTCAGATAGTCACTCCTCATTGCAATCAGAAAATGCTCTATTATGTCATAAAGGTTAGTAATATCTATTGAATAATTCTCTGCGTATCTAAAAGAAACTGTCATTAGCCCAATTTTCGTCTAGTTTCTCCCAATACTATGGTTTAGGGGGCATGTGAGCTCCCTGCTAATATAAAATTTCAGAGGGCTTCTCTTACTAATATGTGTTAATTAGGATTCTGGATCTGATACGATTAAGTCTTATATGCGTTTAAGTCTGGCTTAGCAAGAGGTCAACTAAGCAGTTATTGTAGTAGAACTGAACTTGCCTTTATTTCATAGTGTTTCACAAAGAGTTCAGGGTTCCAGGTAACGACACTGAGAACAGTGCTACTTACAAGATTTTTTAAATTATAAACATGGTTGTATCTTTTCTGAGAAAGTTTTGATATTCCTAAAAACAAATTTAAAATCTATAGGTCATATATACACATATGTATTAATCCGGAAAAAAAGTGTTTCACCCTACCCTGTACCTGTTCCAGTCCTATGATATGACCTGTTTTAGAGAATGGATGGTCTGTTTCTGGGGACACAATTCTTAAAAATCAGATTTTTTAGTAAATTGTGCCTTTTGCCGTCACCCACCCAAAAAGTTAGAAATCTGTTTGTAAATAATGTCTCAAAGTATCCAGAGACTATGATCAAGTTAAGAACTGGAACTGACAAAGTTTGACGGAGTAACTTGCTAGGATTTTATCAGTGTTGGAAGACATTGGTGTAAATGCATGTTAAAGTTTTGTTCATCAGTTATTAAGCATATGTATATCAGCTCAGACTATTGCTAAAATTGCAAAATAAAATTATTTTTATATATTATAAAAGTCTGTACTAAATATGTAGAAAAAAATTAAACATCATTAAAGCTCAACCAGAGTTTTTGAGGAAGATTCTACATTACAATTTTGCAGTGCTGATTTAACCAGTAAAGTGATATTGCCTTTGTTTTATTAACATTGTTTGTCTTTTTACAAAGGATACACTGGTAATTGATGTGGTCTTGGAATTATGTCCATGATAAACTATTAGTAGTATTTTGAGCCAAAGAATAATAATAATACATTTTTAAGAATAATGATAAAGAGTTCATACCTGCTTTAAATAATCCTTATGTTATATAATGCTAATATTTTAAATACTGTATTACCAAATAATTTCCCTCACCTCAATGAAAAATAACATAGGTCAAAAGACAATTAAGATTAGTCGATGTTAAGTTGGCAGAAGCCCTAATGCTCTCTCTTGAGAACTCAAAAGTTAATTGGATAACATCACTGCATTTATCAGAGGCTTGCAGACTATAATATAGAGCGCATTTGCAAAATCGGAGACTTTTCATTTCTATTGCTCCATGCTGGTTTCAGAAATTTGATCCACAAAGTTGAGTATTAGCAGTAGAAATTATTAAGTAACTGCACTTAGCCGCAAGTACTGTGCTTGGTATAGAAAGATGATTATCACAAACACTCTAACTTTTATTAAAGAAAACGGGTACAAAAATATCACAGCATTGAATTTTATAACCCCTAACAGAGGTGGGTTTTGTGCTGTGTATTTAGTAAAGAGAAGCCAGTGTGGGCTATATTTCTAGGACTTAAAAGTGAGAAATTAAAGAAGCTGCAGATGATGAAAGGTCAGGAACAACGGTAAATACTTTGCTCCTGAAATATTAAAAATAACAACCTACAGTAACAGCATAGCCAATAGGAGGTGAGGTTGAGTAAAAGGGATATTCATTTTCATAGATTCTCTGTAAAGGATTTGAGGATAAAAGAGAAAAGATGACAGTAGGGTGAACTTTATCTTATGATAAATGGTTTTAGAAAATGTCCATAATCTGAGAAGATGGAACCATTAGAGAGGGAAAGTTTGAAGATACAGAAATGGAAGAAGGAGATGGTGCAAATCGTCCCAAGGGCTCTTGTAAAGCAAATAAGTGAAACAGAGTGAGAAGGATTAGCCATGATGTGACTCACTACCCAAATTCCCAATACTTAACTAGGAAAAATATACTGTGATCTGGTTCACACATATCTGTCAAACAGAGAGTGAAAACCCCTTTGTGATAGTGATTCATACCATACCACTATTATTGTCACCTAGAAAATAGAATCAGTTGGACGCTCTCTTTTTTGTTACTTGTCCTTAGACTGTATCTAAATGCTAACTACCATCATTTCTGGAATAAAGAAACTAACCACCACTGGCTATGGATTTAGGTTTATCGATTATCTTAGATAATATTCAAAGAGACTACACAGACTTTAGGCTTCCACACTGAGCTGAACACAGGTGGAAAAATAACTAACATGATATGTTTCCTCATAATTGCAGACAATTACTACAGGCACAGTCGGAAAGTTAAAAAAAAATGTTTAACACAAGAAAACAGACATACACCTTTTAAAATTTAAAATTGTTATGTTCTAGCAGTGAAATGCATTCAAAAGTAAACTATTTTAATTTATTCAGATTCAGAATATAGAGTTTATTTTCTGAAATGGCAGTCGCCTGGTTTATGAGAGGTGATATGACGTTATAACAGCACATATTATATGTGTTAGGTTACAAACTGCGTGCCCAAATCTAACATATTTTTAAGTGAGGAGAATTAAAGCTTGGCGTTGTTTAGATACTTTTTTAACTGTTAGAATCTGAAGAAATTTAGGGTATAGAGAATTTTTCAAATCGCATTACACATGATTATTAAGCTAAATGTTACAGGAATTTGATTAGAAATTTTAAGGCTCAGCACATCTTGAAGATTTTTTGAATACATATCTGCAGATTTTTCCAGATTTCTTACACTAAAAAATACTCATTGCTAAGTCACCAAGAGGACCTCTGAATTTATTAACTACTGGAATTTTCCCACAAAAAATCCCCCAAAATCTGGAAAAGTTGCTTTCCAAATCTAAAGCTATTAATGCCATTAAAATCTTAGTTTTAGTTAGCCTCTTCATGGGGTCATGGTTCTTGGGAATATAACTCTGTATTTCTTTGTCAGTGACATGCAAGACAGAAGCCATTTTATTTAGTTAAAATTCTATAAATTGCTAATGTATGCCAATTTTGGGCCTATGACTATAGGACGATATAAATGAAGTAAATAACTTATGAGTGACTATTATTTTTGTTCCAAAATGAAAAATTTCATCATCTTTTTAAATTAATTTCATTTCTTTGAGTAAGCGTAGGTACACAGTTACTAAATTGTTCGTATTTGAACTTCAGTTATATAATGTTCAAGCATCCATCCCTTCACTAGTATCCACTTCCCTCCACTGTCTCAAGTTTACCTCTGGAGACTTCACCTGGCCTCAATGATATATTTTTCTCTATAGTTTTTTTTCTTATTTGGACACTGTAGTTTGCAATATGGTTATTGAAAGAGAATCATGCATCTTCACCTCCCTAATGTAGACAAGAAACTACTTCTTGTCCACAGTGATCATTTCACACTATCTTTGTGGTTGACGACTTCTCTGTCCTAACCACCACTTCCTTGTAGCAAATTTCCTGTTAAGAATCAGTCCTCCTGGCCTTCCATTTATTGCCTTTGGATATTATTCTAATACTATTTTACATACATACATATATATATATTTTATGCGGGATATATATTTCATGTAGGATATATCCCACATAAAATATTTATAAATATAATTATATATATTCATTTGATCACTTGACATCCCCTTATTCGTCGATTTGCTTGAGAGGGCTCCAGTAATTATTTCCATTTGACCCTATCAGGTGCCAGTGTAGCCCAATGGCATCTGATTGCTTCAGGAATACAAAGAGCCTCAAACCGTTCGTTCAGGGTCTTGATGAAGAAGTTTGACCATCTTGTAGGTGGGTGGCCACGTGATCTTTTTTATATCCCATGGGATCCAGTTGGTAACTGCTCTAATACAGCAGTCATATCCAAATCGCATTACATGTCCAGCCCATCTGATTTTCTATGCCTTGGCAAACGAGGCAGCAACCCTGACTCTGGAACAACGACAGAGGTCGGAGCTCCGGAATCCTTCTTTTACTTGACTGAGGAGTGATATTACGAGCATAACTCTTTCGATTCCTCTTTGGGAGACCCAAATGGCATTCTTATCCTGCTTCCTTAGGGCCCAGGACTCTGAGGCTTAGGTTAATGCAGGGAGAACTGTGGAGTTTGAAGAGATGTGCCTGGAACTGGAGGTTCTTTGTCTTTTTAGCTATTTCTTCGATGCCTTTGAAGGCATTCCATGCTGCTCTCTTCCTCCTGCACAGCTCAGGTTTTAGGTCGTTCATCATGTTGTCTTCTCGCCCTAGGTACACGTAACTGCTGCATTCAGAGATGTTTGTTCCATTGAGAGTGAATGGGGCCTCTGGAACCAGTTCATTTCTCATGAACATAGTTTTACTGAGATTCAGCTGTAGACCTATCTTTCCACATTCTCGGTCGAAGTCAGCCAGCATTTGTGCCACTTGGTTAATATTTGGTGTTATTAGAACGATGTCATCAGTGAAGCAGAGGTGGTTTAGTTGCTGACCGTCTATCTTCACTCCCATTCCTTCCCTTTCTAATTGTTGCATGATGTTCTCAAGCATGGCACTGAAGAGTTTTGGTGAAATGGTATCACCCTGTCGAGCCCCTCTTTTGACATTGATGATCACTTCTTTGTAGAACGGTGAGATCCTTATGGTGAATCCGTAATACAGCTCAAGAAGGATCTTGATGTGTTGGGTTTGCCTGTTTCACTAGGGCTTCGATGACCACTTCAAACTCCACAGAATCAAAGACTTTCTTTAAATCAATGAACGTGAGACAGAGTGGCATACTGAACTCCCTACACATTTCAATGAGCTTGGTTACCAAGCTTGGTTACCAAGCTCATTGAATTATATATATAATAGTGTATTTATATACTGTAAATGAATGTGGTCACCTTTGGTCACCTTTGGCAGTCCCTCTCTCTCTGACGCAGTTCACTATTATACTATTTTATATATTTATATATATATATATACATAATTCAATGTTACACTATTATATATATGCTATATAAACACTATTATATAGAGATTATATATACACTATTATATATACTAGATATATATAATAAGTCATATATGAATGAGAAATTGTGAGACTAAAAAGAAATATAGCCAAAAAGAGGAAACAAGAGAAAGTTCACTTAATGGCAGCTGGCCTATTATAATCTGTTCATAGTTTATGTTATAGTAATATAGAAATTATAACACTTAAAAATACCTCATTTTAATTCACCATCTCTCTATTCCCTGGAAATCCTGTTAATTATATGTTAAAATTCGGTTTCCAGATAAATTTATACATGTGGATTTTTTAATAAAAATACATATATGTGAAGAAAAATGTTCTTCTTTTAACTCCTTATCATCCAAGTTTCATGGTAACATTTAAATTGCATTTCAAAAAGAACAGTGAAATTTATAGACCAGATAAATAAATTAAATGATACTTAAAATTTAAAGTTTGTCTCTAATGTTTTGTTCTTTTTCTTCAAAACAATATATTCACATTAAACTCAGGAACTATCCTACCAGAACAAACCAATAGCCCACTCAATTTAGAATCCTGCTTCCAAAAGCAGTTAATAGTGAATGCTTCAGAGAAAGATAGAAATATTTGATAATGCTCACTATTTGATGGAAAAACCTCTACCTCCTGCAGAATGCGTCCTGAATGATAGCAATGAAAGTTGACTGAATTTGATTTTAGCAGGTAGCCTCAAGTCTTGGTCAAAGCCTTATATAATTTTAAAATGTATTTTTATTAAAGTTAGTACAGAATCAGTGGTGCAAACCTGATTCTTAAAAGGAGACAAGGATTAAAAGTAAAATATATGAATTCCTGCAGAAATTTCTATTCTCCTTTAGGGCTTATGGTATCAGTGTTCTGTCTTACCTATGTACCCTTATCAACCAGGATTATTCTATAGCTGAAAAATGTATTATTAGTAGGTTATACCAAATGTAATTTTTATTAAAAATCATAATATAAACACACATGCAAATTTTCATTCAACGTATAATTATGGCATATATCAAATTAAAATATGTATATGAACATAGGGACTTTACATATACCTATGATTGCATATATGGATCAGTACCCATTATGTGTTAGTACTTTCAAGATCAGCCTCAGAGTTAAAACTTATTATGTTTTCTTTAACTTCATTTTAATACAAGTTTGTTATAGATAGGGAATAAAAGAAAAGGAAAGTTGTTTATATTAACTATAGAGCTCAAGTTATTATTGTTCAAGGAAGCTGTGATGTAGTTCTTTGAGTTCTGCTATAAAATGTGTTCACATTATTGTACATCCCTGGTATTAGACAATACAATTAATTCAAAACCTATGCATTGGGGCTGACAGATCCAATAGCATTTGGGGATTAATGTTGAAAATGTCAACTCTATAATATGGTAAAATCTTATTTTTCTCTATTAAAGATACCACAAACCATTTATTGATTTTTTTAAAAAGAGAAAGAATATAAGAATCATGTACCAATTGAATAGAAAGCCAGACAATCCAATTACTGTTATGAAACTGAAGCATTGGGACTGACAGCATCACTGATAGCAAAGGACTGCCAGAAAATACAAGAGAATAGTTCCCCCATACACAGAGACTCATAACCATGACCATGATGCTTCTCAGGGAGCAATGAAGTGTCTAAAAGGAGTAATAATGAAAGACCAAAGACCAAAATTTTCTTGTTTGTTTATTGTTGTCATTTTGACCTGCTTTATATATCTGAAATTTTAGCTGTGGTCAATAGCCACTGAGGGTGTTTTGTTTCAATTACGCTGTAACATTGACTGTTATGATCAGCAGAAATCTGTATATAAAATAAAATTATTATGAATTATGGTTGATTAAAAAGCCTGACCGATTTTAGCTCAGCAGTACAGCTTTTAGTCTGTGGCTTACACTTTATTCCCCATGATCAATTATTGATTGTCTGTTTGATTTATAATGTTATATTAATGCAGTTCAAAGAAAAGCTTGTTCAAATGAGTCAGAGATTTGATTCTTAGATTCTGTGTATAGAGCTTTATTAAGCAAGAATAGCAGTGATCATATCAAAAGGAAACTGGTTATTTCTAAAATATAGATGTGACAAAATGCCAGCGCCCCCTTATCTATACCATATGTAAAATGTAAAAGTGGAGGCACATACTACCATGTGGACATTGATGGCAATCTAGGAAGATAAGGACACTCAAAGAACTCTCTCTCTCTCTCTCCAATGAGAGGAAATGTATGAAATGTATGAACCCCTAGGGTCATTAGAATGTATTCTCAGACATTGTGAATTTTGCCTTATTAAAGCAGATTATGCTACCCTCTTCTAAGAACTGAGTTACTAGTTGTTATAGGAGTGGAAAGGAAATCTCTTAGATATCTTAACCTTTGCATTGGTTGATCTCCTTTACTACAGAAAAAAAGTCAACTCTGCTCTCTTCTACTGCCTCTTTGGAGTGACATGAAGTTTACAAGGACATTGCATAAGCAGTAAATAAACGGAAGCTCAATGTTTGATTTTTCTGAGTTCAGATGTTTTCCATTTAATTCAGAAAAAAGTGTGCTGCTATGAGGACAGAGAAGAGGGCCTATGTAGTGTTGAGCAAGGATAATTAGATTTTACAGCCCGATGTCTTCACAAATACTTAAATGGAATCTGCTGAAATTCCTGGGATCACTACAACCATGGGCTATTTCTATGCCCGCAAACTCTAGTGCCTCAACAACTGTGAAGCAGTAAGTTCTTTAAACCCAATTCTTAACACTCTTATAAAGTTCTCAGATGCTTCAGGAATCTAGAAAGTAGAAGATTAAATGATACATCCTTAATCTTGTAACCTGTATTCAGAGATACTTTATCCTACTAATCTACCACTGCTTTTACTTGCCACCTTATATCACATGCTAGTTGCCTAAAATGAATCTTTTGCAGATGAATAACACTTAGCTCAATTAAACTGAAGTCCTCTGACACAAGTCCAAAACATATTGTTATAAAATTAAATATACAAAACTAGTACTAACAGTTACCTTCATTATAACGGATTCAGTAATAAAATCTTAGAAAATAAAATAATATTTACAACAATATGTTTTACAAAATATATGAGCACTTAAGAGATTAAATTCCAATGGACTTTTAATGACCCTTAACATCATCTGAATCAATGAATTTTGAACTCAAAATTTGGAAATAGGGAAAATTATATTATAGAGAGGTCATTCAATCTTTTGTTCTGAGACAATCAAAGTTTACATAACAACAGGTTTTATTTCTTTATTCATTTTTCCACACAATTTTTGTTTACCACTCTTAGAATGTCACTCTTATTATACCCTGGCTGTAACAACAAACCATAGCCAGGTCTTGTTGTGAAGGCATGGCATCTTTTGTATTGCAAACAAGTTTTTTATTTCAAAAGATAAAATAAAGAATGACATTTAGCTGGTTACTTTTTCTTTAAATATTTATGAAAATATTAATTTCTTCCTTCATGTAGCTTTAGTATTTTAATTATTCAGAAACATTCAAAGTATTTTATACTTATAAAGTTAAAGACACAGCAGGGAAAAGAGCATAATTTGTGGTTTGTTAGATTCAGCATTGCATGACAACACTGGATACTATTATATATATAATATATATTATATATACTATATATAGATTTTATATATATTATATATTTATAATATTTTCCACATCCGGACTTCCCCCTCATCAGAACTCCACCCAGCAGACCAGCCTATAACAGCCCAGCACATCGAGATCCACCCTGCAGCAGTCTTTTTAATCCGGTCCAGGTATGCTGATCCAGAGACTCACAGGACATGGGGCAAAGCTGCTACTGGCTCTCCCTGTGCCCAGCAGCTCATGAGGCGTCCGGGAGGGATGGCAGATTCTAGCCCTGGCCCGCCACCCCAGCAGAGCCTCACAACAAGCCAGATGACCCCCACTCCATGAGGACCCCCATTTTCCACATCCGGACTTCCCCCTCGTCAGAACTCCACCCAGCAGACCAGCCTATCACAGCCCAGCTTGCATGGCCACAAGCGGCCGTGCAGTTCATCAATAAATGCTGGATTTTGAGACGACTACAAGAATATGCTATCTGCACGGCAGAGCCTGGCAAGCTACCCGTGTCATATTTTATATGCCAATACCAGTAACAATTATAGACCTCATTCCCATGACCTGATGGAATGGTTTGAGGCTCTTTATGTTCCTGGAGCAAGCAGGTTCCCTTGAGTTCTACTTGCTTGAGACAGGTCATATGGAGATGTTATTGGTGCCCGCTCAAGCGAATCAATGATGAACTGAAGAAGACAGTGATACAGTGATATATATAATATATATTATATATAATATACATACAAAGTAATATATATGTATATATGCATATATATGTATATACATATATATATATATATACACACACACATATATATATATATGTATTACTGACAATGCTCAGGGAACCATATGGGATGGCTGGTATTGAACCCGGGTCAGCCACATGCAAGGTAAATGCCCTCCCTGCTGGACTATGGCTCCAGCCACATGATTACTATTATATTAGTTGTAGACCAAAAAATTACTATCAGTCTATCACTATCATATTAGGGGGTAGTATGAGCAAAAAGAAAGCAGTGCATAATATTGGATGATTTATAAAGTGCTCTAGTACTATTTTAAAAAGTATTATTTTTCACTATTTTGCATGACGGAATTAGCTGTGAATAAGAGTAAGCCATTACAAAGTTATACTAAAAGGACAAACTTGATTCTGTATCTAGATTAAGTTTCAAACCTGATTATCTTAGAACTCCCCGCCAAAAAACCATGTAATTTACCTGCTTTTTTTTAATAACACCCTCCAAGGTTTTTCTGGTTTAATTAAGCTATGAAAGTTGATGAGGCTCTCTCGGAGGGTGGGTAGATTATTGACAGTAATTTGGAGGTAAATCGTGTGGCTGCTGCGCTGCCACGTGCAACAGGGAAAGCTGGTTTCTGCTCTGCCGGGTGTATCTGATGGGCTGGACATGTAATGTGATTTGGAGACAACCGCTGGACTAGAGCCTTACCTACTGGATCCCACGGGATGTCAAAAGATCACGTGGCCGCCCACCTACAAGATGGTCAAACTTCCTTGTCAAGACCCTGAAGGAACGGTTTGAGGCTCTTCATATTCCTGATTCAACCAATTGCCATTGGGCTACATTGGCACGTGATAGGGTCCAATGGAAATGTTATTGGCACCCACTCCAGCAAATCGATGAATAATGGGATTCAAGTGATCAAGTGATGAAAGTTGATGGTGGTCTTATCACTTGTGAATATGTGGACACTATAAAAAATGCTTTTTATTGGTTTGGGCACACTAGTCATGTCAGAGATAAAAATCAGGGTCTGTCTAGTGTAAGACTGTATCTCTCCTACTCTGTTCCATCTTCAGCCTGGAGAAACTCTGTGGGTGAAATGGGAGAAACAACTGGCTGTGTCCAAGGTTTACTCCTGCCTCTGTGATCAGAAATCTCTACTGACTATGTGCAGGGAACCACGTGTAGTGTTTGGAATCAAACCTATGTCTGCTGAGTACAAATTAAGTGGATGCTGCACTATCTTTCCATCCCTAGAAAATTACAATTTGTAAGGTGAAAGTTGGTGTACAGATACCTGTCATTGATTTACTTTTCCTGCCTTCAAGTCAGAAAATAATCAACATTTGCTATATAAGTTGCTTCTATTCAGGGGCTGGAAGCTAGTATAGTGGTTTGGGGTTAGGCCTATCATGTGCATTGCCTGGCACCTAAGCTCTCCTAAGTATCATCAGGTTTAGCCCTTGTGAATCCCCTGAACCCACTTGCACCATCAAATATGACCCTGGTAATCTCTGGCTCTCAAGGGCTCAAGCACATAACATCTTCAAGGTTTTAACTGAATTGCCTACCTGGTTGATGGGCATGGCTGGTTGAGCTCAAGGCCCTTGAGCAACCCCCAAAGTTACCCCATTAGAGAATGTTAATGCATGCGTGAAAGGCTGTAGGCTATAGTAATAAACACAATGTGAAAATACTTATACATGAAGATGAATGTTGTCCATTTTATGTCTTACTTTAAAGATCAGTATTATTTTACTAATTACAGCTTTTCAAATGTGAAATAAAGTTGAAGCCTTGAAGCTGCAAGATACTAAAGAGATTAAGGTGGCTGCTTGGAGTCTGGGGGCCTGTTAGATCGTGGTATTTCATATGTTCTCCTGAGATACCAGGAGTGAGCCCAGAGCAAATAGAAAGAAGTAAGACCTGAAATTCTCCAGATATGTCCCCAAATCTGAAATGAGTAAACACACAATAACTTTTAGACAGAATTCTTAAATATGTCAAGCATTAATGATTCTTCATCCATTTCACTCATTATCATTCCAAAGGACAAATATACACAAGTAAGCAGAAGAAGAAATATGTGGAAGACTCCACCCAGAACCATTGGTGACATAGATCACTATAGGAAATATCTTTATTTTTTAAACCATCAATTTTGTTATTACCAACTATCCCCTCTACTTTTTGGACTGGGTAAATACAATTATAAGATTTGTTTTTGGTGGGGCTGGAGCGTAGCCCATCGGGTAGGGCGTTTGCCTTGCACGCAGCCGGCCCATGCTGGCCTGGGTTCGATCCCGGCATTCCATATGTTCCCCTGAGCACCGCCAGGAGTGATTCCTGAGTGCAGAGCCAGGAGAAACCTCTGAGCATTGCGGGTGTGACCCAAAAAAGCAAAAAAAAAAAGAAGATTTGTTTTTGGGGGGCTGGAGGCGATAGCCCAACGGATAGGGCATTTGTCTTACACCGGCCAGCCTGTGCCGGCCGGGTTCGATCCCTGGCATCCCATATGGTCCCCGAGCACCACCAAGATTGATTCCTGAGTGCAGAGCCAGGAGTAGCCCCTGAGCATTGCCAGGTGTTACCCAAAAAAAAAGATTTGTTTTTGGACCTTGAGGAGAATCCTCTTTGGTGGGAAAACAGACATACAGAAGGACTAGGTGTGACTAAATATGGGCAACTTACACTGGGACAGACTTGCTTGAGCCCTTCTACCATTTTTCCACAGAGAGAGCTCACTCCTGCCTCTGACAGATGCTTGGAGAGTACAGTTGCAAGAATACTTAATTTGCTTTTATTTTTTCCTCTACCTACTTAAAGATAGCTGAAAATTAGATTATATTTGGGTCATTGGCATGACAGCATTAGGACCCTGAATAACATTGGGTTTTCAGTAACAAGGCTCGTGACCTATTTTAGGACCCAGAATCTGGAATCATAGACAGTTTTACTATGACAAATATCAAAATTAGAGAATGTGATAGTATTCTTTATTCTTCTTCAAATCAATCAGATTTTGTAACTGTCAGCTGAATACCCTGCATGTTTTGACAACTTCCTCTGCTGATTGCTTAATTTTGCTACATTTGTTATGAAATTTTGATTTTTTACTGGCAAAAACTACCTTAAAATATGGGGAAAGCAAACTTTTCTCTTTTTCTCTTTGTATTGCTTAAATATTTATTTTATTTTATGGGGACAGATAATGATTTGGCAAAATAGCCCTTAGATAACCTATGGGATAGTGATTTGCAAAGAAGTCCTTTGGTAATCCAAGGTAATGATATGAGTAAATCAGTACTGATATGGATTGATTTACTTTTGAAAACTTTTGAGTGATGTCAGAGACTCACTAAGCTGAAAACAACTTAGGATCTTAGTTATTTATCCTATTTTATTTCTCCATATTTACATACTGTGGATGTAATGGGATAGGATAGAAAGAATTCCAATGTAGTTATGATAGTCGGGTCATGTCACTTTCATTTCTGTTTACTTAGAGAAGCAAAGAGCTACACAGATTGTAAGTAGCTAATGAAGATTATGCCCCTTTGGTAAGAAATAAAGTGGGATCCTGAGGAATATTAAAAAAAAACCAGAAATATTTCCTTGAGGAACAGAGGCTAGAGATACATAATTATTTTAATTTTTTCTACTAGGAATATGCAGGTCAGATATCCAATATGTCTACAGTGAATATAAAGTCTTTAAATCTACAACCTCATTAATATAAAGCTTAAACAGTAATAAAATCCTAAGAGAAAAAATTGATAACCATTTAAAAATCTTTATAAAATTATACGGTAGCTCAGGATCATAAGTCGTAATAAAACAATATGATTCAGCACAGGACCTCAATTTTGGGGGTATGTGGGGGGTTATACAGTAGTGCTCAGAATTTACTCCTTACTTTACACTCTAGTATCATTCCTGGAGGTGCTTGTGGACCATATGTAGTTCTGGGATGTAACCGGTCTGTGGTAAGGCAAGTCCCTTGCCCAATGTACAAGCTCATAACTCAGGAAACTTTTATTTTAAATCAGAAAATGATTATATTACTTTATGTTAAATATTAAAAAAAGAATCATAAACCTAAGAGTAAACTGATTCTTCTATTAGAATAGTCAGTTGTTGACCAATATTTTTTAATATTGGTTTGAATACCACTGTTGTATCCTCAACATTATTATAAAATCTACTTGCGTATTTTGATGTCCCTTGCAGTTTCATATTTCTGTAATACTCTTACAAAGAAAAATACGTCAGTTCTCTCTATTAAACATTTTTTGTTTTTCTAATTTAAACACTATGATGTACAAAGTTGTTCATAATATAGTTGCTTTAGATGTCCAAAGCTCCAAAAAACCCACTACCTGTGTGAATTTACCTCCACCAAAGTCCCTGATTTGTCAACCATTTTCACAAGTATGTCCCCACCAGGCATAAATTTATTTCATATTGCTTATTAGGACAAAATGGCAAATGAAATGATTAGTAAATAACTTACAAAAAGTCAGTTTATAATATCTCACAGTGGTGTTAAAGTCAGTGAGGAATCACTGAGCAGGTCAGTGATGGTTTGTCCTTCATGTTAAATTGCTTTAGTTCATTTAGCTTGTTCGGTTTCTATGTAACTTTACCATCAAATTTTCTGTGTCGTGCTGGGCCTTTTAGTACTGTGAAACCCAGAGGAGGTGTTCGGTGATACTAATGCGCAATTGCTCCAGGAGCTGCGGAGCTGTTCATAAGTCAGAAAAGGTTGGGTGTGATACAACTGTGCTTCTCAGGAAGGGAGAGGAAACCCCACACCTATTCTGAGAAGGCTGCACTTTACAGCCTGGAGAGAGGGAGAGAGAAAGAGAGAGACAGAGACAGAGACAGAGACAGAGAAGGGAGACAGAGAGAGAAACAGAAACAGAGAAAGACAGAGAGAGACAGAGAGAGAGAGAGAGAGATGTACATGGGATGACTTGGCAGCTGGGTGGCTTGCTGAGGTGCATTTGTGGAGCTGGACCCTTTATATGAGAGGATGTTGCTTGTTTCAGCTTCTGGGTATAGTAAACCTTTAAAAATCATTCTTGGCTCTTCAGGCCCATGTTCTTCCCTTGCAAACATGCCTCCGCTCTTTCTCTCCCCTCACATCATTCTTTCTTCAAATATAAACTAAGTTGTTTTACAAAAAAAACTTTTATCAAAAATATTTATGATAGATATATCGCTAAAAAACAGAGAAACAGCAGGAAGATATGAATTAAAATAGAAGCCAAGATAGTTAGATTACAAAACAAGTATTTGAGATTTGACTAAAAATAGAGTAGTTTTCATTTTTCTACACAGAAAAATATAAATATAATATACAATAAAGAAAATGTTTTAAGCATTTTATATACATATTATATTATTAAGCTTTTATGTAAGCACACTTATTTGTATTGATAATCATCAGTGAAACTGTTGAAAAAGAATTTATTTAAACGGGGGGTGGTGGGGGTGGGCCTGGGGGTGGGGTGTAAAAAAAATTTTAAAAAAAAAGCAAAAATTTATTTAAAATATCTTCACTATAATAAATAGATAGATAGACAGATAAACAAACAAACAAATAAATAGGTAAAATCTTTATACTCTAAGATTTAGTCCAGTACAGATTAATCTGGGAGACGTGTAAGAGAATTTGCACAGTTGCAAATTACAACTGAACTAAATAATTATGACTCACATTACTCCAGAATGTGATCTCAGAAAATTAAAGTGCTTTGCAAAAGTATGATGGCACCATATAAGATACCTTGCTGTATACTGTGACAGCAACAATATTAAAACAAGTGTTCACATTATTTTCAAGAGTATGTTATAGTATTATATTATCTACTGACATAAATAAACTAATTCTGAACCACATTAAGACAGAATGTAGTCTCTGAAGAAGGTAAAGTGTTTTTTTTGAGGATTTGATGGTACCAGGGCCTAATACATCTTTATGTATACCATGACAGTTAGCAGCAATATTAAAATAAGACAGAATGTTTAAAAATTGAATACTTTTATTATGTACTGTGTTGATGGTGAAAAACATTTTTAAATGATTAGAGATGAGAAAGAAGAGCATGCATATATGTTCTTGGCATATATGTGTCCATATTTATTTTCTGGGAAGGAAAGAAATATGCATTGATTGAAAATGATTAAAAGAGAACCAGAGGAAGAAAACAAATTGAACCTTTACTCATTTGAATTTTTATGATTCAATTTTCATATAAGATTGATTCCTTTGTTCTTTATTTAATGGTGAATTTAGGAGCAAAAATAGCTTTAAAAGCAGTGATTAAAGCACAGTTGTTTGAATTGACATGTTAAATGACAGAATTAAAAATAAGTTTTCTATTCCATGAATAATACCATGAAGGTATGTATTTATATTGTGCTACATTTAGTACAATTTTCATTTTGTCTCCAGAAAATTGTATAGGATTAGGTTCTATGCACAGAACTCAATATACTGTAAAAATGCAATAAAGCATTTATACCTTGGATTTCAACCGTTATGATAACAGGGAAATCTCATTAGTAGAATATAACAACTCAAAGAACTGCAAAAAAATGAATAAAAGTATAGTATAGAGCCTGGGAGTCACTAGAGTCTCTTGTCTGTCTCAGTATTATCAACAGCTAAATCTCCATGTGGAATATGGAGAGAAGCCATGGATGATAATCTTACTCAGGAGAGAAAAGTACAACACTCTTACCTCTGAAGTTTGAGAACAGGACTTCTCTTTCCCAGCGGGAAATCAGGTTTCATATTTAGAACTTGAAGAGTGAAAAAAAGAAGAGCTTGTTAAATGTGTCACTTCCTACCCTAGCCATTCACAAGTTATTATTTGTAGCTCTGTGATTATTTTGCATTCAGCACAAAGATGGAAATTTGGCAGGTGTGTGAGCCTCGAGACTCCAACAGATTGAGTCTCAATTCTTCCTTGTTTTCCAAGGCTGCAGAGCATGCTCCTGTCAGTCAAGATGCCCTTTCCTGCCTTGTCTAAACTAGTCCTACTCTATGCTGGTGTCAGTTGTAGTTTGCAGATATTTCTCCAATATTGTAACAAAAGCTGATATTTAACTTGAGGTGCTTTTGGCAGGTGAGCTTTGCCATTGCAAACCATGATTCAAATCAATAACTTACACAGTAATACATTCTTGTTGAAATGTATATGAAGATATGCTACATAACTTAAAAAACAAGTTGGGGGCTGGAGCGATAGCACAGCAAGTAGGGCGTTTGCTTTGCACGTGGCCAACCCGGTTCAATCTCCTACATCCCATATGGTCCCGAGCACCGCCAGGAGTAATTCCTGAGCAAAGAGCCAGGAGTAACCCCTGAGCATTTTTCCACAAACCAAAAAAAAAAAAAAAAAAAGCAGAAACCTGTGAAATTAGTCAGTCTCTTAATCAGCTTGATGACAGTAGTTTTTGCATTCCTACTAATCTTGAAAACATCATTCGTGCTATAGAGAAATGCAAAAGGGCATGTTGCTGCATTTACATAAGAAATATCTCCATTTGAAAGACACAACATGTGAAAATAAGTGATGACATTGATTTTCATAAAAAAGGTAAATAGTGGATATAAAATACAAAGTTATGATTTATCTGTAAATTAAAATGTAACTTGGAAAGTTAACAAAGATACTATGTATAAATAAAGGATTTACTACTGTCTCCTTGTTATTTGGTGCAACATGTGGGTTAATGAGTAATAAATACAGATTTATCTTACAAATTAAATTAAGTATATACATTCAAAGTAGTTATTTTTCTCTATCACCAAAATTTTTGGAATAAAGATGTGTGTAATTTCCAGGATGCCTGGTTGACTATACCAGTTGGTACAGTGGAAAAAAAAAAACTTCCTGACAATGCTTCAGAAATTTGACCTTTAAAATTTCCCAGATAATAAAGGCTTCATAGGTCAAAGAAAAAGCAAGATGGGCCATTCAGCTTTAGCTTCCCTATGATAAACAGTGAATTGCTGTCTCTAAAAAAGGAATGAGTGCTGACGTGAATATCTTTGTAATAAAGCTTTTAATGTAGATAAACCATAAAGAAAATGGAAAGGAAAGAATAAAAGACAAAATAGGAATGATTGTTTTCACTTTTTAGGGATTTTGCTAAATTTCCGAACATCTTTGACTCCATCCAAGTGGTAGACATTTCTAATTTTTTTTTTTTTTTTTTGGGTCACACCCAGCGATGCTCAGGGGTTACTCCGGGCTCTGCACTCAGGAATCACTCCTGGCACTGCGTGGGGACCATAAGGGATGCTAGGGATCAAACCAGGTCAGCTGCATGCAAGTCAAATGCCCTACCCGATGGACATCGCTCTGGCCCAACATTTCTAAATTTTTTTCCACTACCTTATCTGCTATCCGAAAGTATTTCTTGTTAAGAATCTGTCCTTGTAAAAAGTTTGTTTGTATTCTCAGATATAAAAAAATAGTTTTTTTCATTCTTATATGTTAGTATCCTGTGTTAAATTCAGCAAGTTTTTTGACTCTTTTGAGTTTGTTTTCTGGAATCAGGATTTAAATAGATGATAACTAGGTCATCTCAAATGTCAGCTAAAATCAAAAGATATGGTCTCTTGGCTATGGAGAAGTGAATATCTGGACCTTTAGGCAAATAAATCTTATTTGGCCCTGTTCAAAAAATGTCAGAACTTTGGCGAATGTACAACATATAATATGACTAAAAGGTCCACAATAAAAAGTGGATCAGTATATGTGGTATTAGAATAAATGGATGAGACAATGCCTAGGTCACCCTTGGACCGAAGTATGGGGGAGAGTAGGAAAGAAAAAGAATAAAGGGAGGGGGAGAAATAGAGATGAGAAGCAATGGAGACCCATGTACATTGGTGGTGTTTAGCAAGATAGAACTCAAATTACTCAGATTCACAACACTGAAATAACAAAACTGAGACGTTAATAACCAAATCTAAAAGGTGCCTGGCTAGATGCCAGGCTGAAGCTGGGGTGGGGAGATGAGATGAAAATTGGTATCAATGGTGGAGGGAAATTGACACTGGTGATGTGATTGATGATAAAAGCAAGTGTTGCCTGGAGTATTGCTGAGCACAGAGGTGGGACTAACCTCTGAACATTGCCAGGTATGCCTAAAAAGATACAAAACAAATCAATAGAGAACTTTCAAATTTCATCTTCTCCTTTGAGTCTTCTTTATCTTCAGTTTTTGTTTTGACCTTCAAGAGAAAGTTATGAATGATTAACAAAACAAATGGCCCAGTTTAGGGGCAACACAGGACTCTTGGGAAAGGAGTGGTAGTTCAGGAGTTACCGTGCTTGTCTTTTAAGTAGCCATCCCCTATTTCAACCCAGAACTAAATAGGGACCTTTAAGCACCAATCAAAGTGATCCCTGAGCACAGTGCCAGGAATAATCCCTGAGCACAAAGAGGTGTATCCCCCAATCCCCCTCCCTCTAAGAAAGAACTATGAGGACTCTTCATAGTTCTTCAAGTAGCTATTAACTGTTTATACAGGTTAAATAACAGTGACTAGTGGGGTAGATTTAAAAATATTATGAGTCCATTTTTAAAATATTTTATTACACCACCATGAGATATACAATTACGAAGATGTTCATAAGATGTTCATATTTGGGTTTCGGTCATACAGTGTTCCAGAACCCATCCCTCCACCATTGCCCATTTCCCACCACTAATGTCCCAATTCCCTCTGCCCTCCCCTAACCTGTCTCTATGGCAGGTTCTTTATCTCTTTCTCTCCCTCTGTCTTTCTTCCTTCCCTTACACATTGTGGGTTACAATACATACATTTAGAGGTTGTCATGTGTATCTTTTTGTGTGTATTTAATGCTCAGTTCTAGGTTGGTATTAGCACTTTTCGACAATTATTAGCACACTGTTCCATTCTCTGTCTTACCAACCTCTGACTCCCACATTTGTGATAATTTGACAAGACCTCCTGTTCCATGTTTCATCTGACCTTTGATATTTGTATCATAATATGTACTTATGTATATTTATGTCAGGCAAATAAACCAGTAATTCTATATCTGTCTTTCCTTCTGGCTCTATTTTCTTCACTGTCACTGTATCACTGTCTTCCCGTTCATCATCTATTTGTTCGAGCGGGCACCAGTAACATCTACATATGTCCTGTCTCATGCTAGTAGAGCCCAAGGGCATCTGCTCGCTCCAGGAACATAAAGAGCCTCAATCCATTCTGGAATGAGGTCTATAATTGCTACTGGTATTTGGCATATCAAATACAACACGGGTAGCTTCGCCAGGCTCTGCCATGCAGGTAGCATACTCTTGTAGTCATCTCTAAGTCCAGCATTTATTGATGAACCGCATTGCGCTTGCTGTCCATGTATGGCCCAAAAATATTTTATTCACTTAAAAAATACCCTTAGATTCACGCATGTTGGTTCTGAAGAAATTGCCTGGCCCTGTAAAGGATTGGCCTGAGTGCTTCTCTATCTATAGCAACAAGCAGAAAAAAGGAAAACCCGATTAACATAGGTCTAGACAACATAGGTGAGATGGTGTTTTAAAGCAATGCACTTTCAAACTTACAGAATATTTCAGTAAGTAGAAATGTACAGACCAAAGTGCAAACAATCAACAGCACACATTAAACTGGAGTGGCCGACTGCAGGGAGGGCATTTGCCTTCAAAGCAGCCAATGTGGGTTGGATCTCCATCATCCCATATGGTTCCCTGACCACCGCCAGGTGTAATACCTAAGCGAAGAGCCAGAAGTAACCCCTGAGCATCGCCAGGTGTCTAAGTGTGACCCAAAAAGCAAAATAATGACAATAAATAAAATGGATAATTAAAAAAAAATCAAACTGCAGATGTTCATTACCCATGCAAAATATTTAAGAGATTAAATGTTCATTAAAATGCAAAGCAGTTACATGAATACCCCACCTTTTCATTTTGTTGACAATATACATAAAACCACCAAAAAACAAAATTTCAAAGCAAGTAATGGTTTCTCTGCATAATACCACACCTATATACACTTTATACACCATGGCAAAGAAAATAAAATGTGGGAGCTACACAGCACAATGGGTACGGCGCTTGTCTTGCATGCTCTCTTCCTGGCTCGATACCCAAAACCCAATATGGTAAACTGAACCCCACGAGGAGTAATCCTTAAGCACAAAGCACTGCCAGGTGTGCCCACACCCAAAATAATGAGCAACTTAAACAACGCATATTGTAGCACAATCTAGTAGCTGGAAAAGACTGCCTAATTTAGACCCTGTAGAGAGGCTTTCTAAGCAGGAAAGAACGTGTGCATCTCAGGTGAGAAACATGTCTTGTGTGTGAAGAGGACTTACCTAGACATGGCACCTCAGCTTCAGTCAGTCTTCAAGCTCACTGATCAGTTTTGTGGCACAAATGGGAAGTATATGGTCAATGACATCATGAAATAAGCAGTAAGCTGAAGCTCCAAGTAGCTCGGAACCTAGACATGGCATTTTCTTATAAAATGATTATTTCATTATTTTAATGCTCTGAACCAGTTTCACATGTCGAATAACAATTCTATTGAATTAGTAGTTAAGAGAAACTGACCCAAAGGTAGATAAAAAAGTGATTGCATAACATAGTGTAAAGATAAACTTCCATGTTGACAGAAATTGAGATTAACTGTTGCCTATCCTACTTTCTAGCTGAATAATTTTGAGCACATATTACTTAGCATCTTAGAGGTTTGGTGTCCTTATCTATAAATTGGATCAATATGGGGCCAGAGTGATAGTCCAGTGGGTAGGGCGTTTGCATTGCATGTGGCTGACCCGGGTTCGATCCAGGGCATCCCATATGGTCCCCCAAGCACCGCCAGGAGAAATTCCTGAGTGCAGAGCCAGGAGTAATCCCTGAGCATTGCCAGTGTGACCCACAGAGAAAAACAAATTGAATCAATAATATTATTTTAAGGAATTACTATGATTACCTACTTGGTAATTGATTTAGATATTCAGTATAAAGTTAATATTACACTTCAGAAGTCTAGAATATGGTCTTCCTCTAAACACTTGCATTGCAAAGTAACACCCCAGTTACCCCAAGAGATGAAATCATCCACCACTCTTTCTCAGAATGCAGAAGAACTCAGGAAAACATACATGCAAAACCTCCCTAAAAGTGATTATTTATTTGTAGACCAATTTTTTCAAATTAAAGTGATGAACACACTGACAGATCAGTTATTTTCTTTCTTTCTATGAAAATAGCAACGCCTAAGTTTAATAATTTCCATAGTGCCATTCTACAACCTATTAATTCACATGCCACACGTTTTGATCCAGAATTAGTTCACCCTTGATGTGAGAACATTGAGGCAAGAATCACTTTGTTAACTCAGTTACTACCTTCTCGTCTCTGAGCCTCTCTCCACTTTGTGGTAGGAAGAGGTTTCGATACCTCCTTTTCCACTTTGAGTTGTCCTGTACAAATTCTTCTAGTAGAATTTAAGAAAAAACTGCTAAGGTACAGTCACACTGTCTTCCGGAAATGCTTCTTTTTTGTGGCATCTGGGATTGATGTATGTAAGAAGACATGTGCTAGCGGCTGATCCACTGTTCCCAATCTCGTCCCTCCTTACTTTTTCGCCTCTCCATTGCTCAGGCACCTTACCAAAGCCTACTGCTGCTTAGAATTCAGAGTACAAGTGGTGACTGCATAAAGAGGGCAATAAACATAAATGATACCTACGGGTAATAGGTTTGAAATTGCTGTGTTTCTTAGTAACTGGATATAATTACAAGTACTCTGGATTCCACAGGACTATGGTGCAATTATCACTCTCATTTCCCGAATAAAATGAAAAGGATTACAACAGTATTTCCCAATATAGCAGCATGAGAAAAGAGATTTTTACCAGAAATATACCAGTTTTACTCTTTTCAGTTCACATTGGGGACCTGTATATTAATAAGTCCAGAAATCACACACATCTCTGTGATTAAATCCATATAAATTGTAATAAATCACTTTTATAGTAAGGCTACTGTGCAGGGTTCCTTAGTAAGTTTTAAAAAAAAGGAGGGAACAAGGGAGTAATGAGTGATAACACTGCATTATAGCAGTGGGCAAGTTACCGTATACTTTGGAGGTAATTAAAGAGGATTGAGTGATACTTCCCAACCTAATGAGTGATTCTGCTACAGCCTCACAGCAGGGAGAGGCCCTGTGTGTTACTGCATATTTCCATAGTATTTACTGGAGTAATGAGTGTTATTGCTGGGGTGTAACAGCAGGGTGCACTTTCTGTGTTTCCCTGAGAGCATTGTCATAATTAAGAGGCAAAATGTGATTGCTATTTTGCTAGACACCAATCATGATCTATTTCTATATTGTTCCATAGTAATTGTCAAATGACATATTGCTATTGCCCAGGATATTTACTTTGGACAAACAGAGCTGAGTTTCAAATTTTATTTCTTTTTTTTTTTGCTGTTGTAGCTTAATGATATTGTTTCTAATTTGGTTATGGAATAGATGATCACAAAAGTGTTGTAGTCTTGTAATAACTGACCTATATACATGTTTGCTGCATTGTCTCTTAGACATGTAATAGGGCTGCTCTTATTATTGGCTGTGTTGTTCAGTATAAGGGGGAAAGGAAAGTATATAAGAAAAAAAATAGGCCTATCACTCAGAGATATCTTTCATACTTTAATAGAATAATTTGAATATTCTGCTTCTAAATGACCATTATGAGATTCTAAGTATAGTACCAATATATCAATCAAGAGTCAATAGACACTCAAACTGGCTGGCACATTTTTATACCATATGTGATAATAATGTTTTTTTTAAATATTTTGACTTGCAATTCACTTCAATTATTAAAATATTCCATAGTTTGCTATTTTCATGTTATAATCTAGCACTAGAAAAAATACCATCCAGGGGCCAGAGCGATACCACAGTGGGTAGGGCGTTTGCCTTGCAAGTGGCTGACCCGGGTTCAATCTCCAGGATCCCATATGGTCCCCCTGTAATTCCTGAACAAAGAGCCAGAAGGTTCTTGAGCATCACCAGGTTTGACAAAAAGCAAAAAAGAAAAAAATACCACCCATGTGAAGATAGAAGAAGCACTTGGTATAAAAAAAAGTAATATATGATTCTGAACTGACTCCACCCTTATGGAGAGTTCATGCAATTTTTGAGGGTAGTGGAAGGAATATACACACTGATGTCAGACTTTATTATCAGTTATTGCTAGTAAATTTATGAACAGATATTTACTCTTTTTAATACTCTATTTCTTTTACTGTAAAATGGGGAAAGTGTAGTGTCTGCACATATGATTGTTATAACAGATATATATAAAATTCATGCAGAGTATGTTGTCATTAAATATTAGATATGATTATTCATCTTGTTCAATATTAATAGGAAAGAAGGTGTTATTCCTTATGTCTCTTCAATCTTTCAATTGTTTAACTTAATCATGTTTTTCTTTCTGGTTATATGTAATAAAATAAGAAATTCCATATGGACAAATAAAAATTAGTATGAGTCAACAAATATAACTAAATATGTGGTTTTCTTAGTTTCTCACTTTACATATAAAAAGTCATTTGAATTCTGATTTCTAGCTGAGGTAGAAAGGAGGGGATAGAAACTTAGTTGGATCTCTTAGGTAGTCAGAAAAAAGAATCATCTTTCAATCCTGGTATTTGCATCAGTCCCTGTGGAATTAAACTCAAAAGTGGCAGTCAAACATGAGAAGGCTATTAAAGTGAGGACAGGAGGTATGTGAATGTTATTTCTTTGGATTCTGTATGAGAAGTGTCGAGATTTCTCTCACTTTAGAACTTTTCTGCAGAAAGGAATTTAAGTAAAAGAGCACTTGTGTCTCTCCTATCAACCCTGCTCTGTTATTTCCCAGTAAATTTCTTCAACTTGAAATTGCTTTACACCATGAAAGATCCCTTCCATGACCGTACAGCCCCCCCCCACCCCACACACACACACACACACACACACACACACACACACACACACACACGCAGCGCAGCAGTGAACCTCCCAGTGGAGAGGCTTGAATTCTAGTAAGATTCTGAAAATAAACTGTTGTGAGTTGCAAGGTATAAAGTATGAACTTAATGTTATTGTATATTACTGTTTCTATGCAATGCTGGGCCTTTTGATCTGGCTGACCTTCGCTCTGTGCAGAACTGATGCTTTGGAGAATGCAATTAGTGTCAAAATTTCCTAGAAAAGGAAGCCAATGATTTTATCACACTTCTTGAGATCAGAAGGTAATAGGATCTGCCAGTGACATAAATGAGGTCTATCAAATGTTAGTAAGACCTAAACATACTAACCTTGGACCCTTATCTATGGACTTCACCAATTCATACTTAATAGTTCCTACAGCATTGCATACATAACAGCAGAAATTTTAATTATCTAATAAAACAGACGACCCCCACTCCATGAGGGCCTCCATTTTCCACATCCAGACTTCCCCCTTGTCAGAACTCCACCCAGCAGACCAGCCTATGACAGCCCAGCTCATCAGATCCACCCTGCATCAGCCTTTTTTTTTAATCTGGCTCAGAAATCCACCCAGCAGACCAGCCTATGATAGCCCGGCTCATTGAGATCCACCCTGCAGCAGCCTTTTTTAATCCGGCCAGGTATGCTGATCCAGAGACTCACAGACATAGGGCAGAGCTGCTACTGGCTCTCCCCTGTGCCCAGACGCTTATGAGGCACCTGGGAGGGATGGCAGGTTCTATCTCTGGCCCGCCACCCCAGCAGAGCCTCATAACAAGCCAGACACCCCCCACTCCATGAGGGCCTCCCTTTTCCACATCCGGACTTCCCCCTCATCAGAACTCCACTCAGCAGACCAGCCTATCACAGCCTGGCTTGTGTGGCCGCTTGTGGCTGCGCGGTTCATCAATAAGTGCTGGATTTTGAGATGACTACAAGAGTATGGTACCCACACGACAGAGTCTGGCAAGCTACCCATGTTGTATTTAATATGCCAAATACCAGTAACAATTATAGATCTCATTCCCATGGCCTGATGGAATGGTTTGAGGCTCTTTATGTTCCTGGAGCAAGCAGGTACCATTGGGCTCTACTTGCTGCTGAAACAGGTCATATGGAGATGTTACTGGTGCCCGCTTGAGCAAATTGATGATGAATGGGAAGACAGTGATACAGTGATACCGTGAATAAATCAGATGCATTTATAATCCCAGACTATGCCATTTTGATACAAATCAACACTTTTATTATCTTTATAAGACCCTGAGTAGAGCGTATCAAAATCAACCAAGAGATAATTACCAAAAAAATTCAATACAAAGATATTAAGAATCTGGGTGGTATAATTGAAGAATTATTCCTCATTTCTTCTCCAGGTAGGCCACATGGTAGAATAGACCTGGCAAATTTATTCCCTGTTAATGTTGTGATCTCCATCATTTATCCATGGCATGCCCGTCCATCTTTGTGAGCACAATTTTTATTAATCAGCGAAACGTTTGGACCTTTGAAATTGAAATGGATTTTAGTCTTCTTTATATATTAATTATTGATAAATGGAGCCTGAGAGACAAGGAAGAAGCTTGGCATGATTAAAGACAGATAGTTTTTAATTTTATGTCTCTAGCAGTGACAGAGAAATTTAGTTTAATAGGAGTAATTTTTCAAAGTAGATGCTATCATGAGGGAGGGAATATAGAAAATGGGCACAGCATACTAAAAAATGAAAGACACACAGGAGAAATAGGAATCTTCCCTGCCATCAATTTTGTAAAACTTTCCTAGAAGACATTATCAAGGGGCACAAGTATAAAAATCTTTCTAAAATTGTATGTATGCTTTTTGAAAATACAAATTGTAACCTTAGAAACGAATGCTTTTGTACCAGTTTCAAAAGGTCTATATTTCCAACTAAGTCAGTTTCATGTCTTTTTATATAATTTCACACTACCCATATTATAAAGCTTAAATAATCTTTATTATTTAATGTCTCAGACATTAGTTTAAAAACACATGAAGTATAGTAGAAAAGCTACCAGGCAGACAGGGTATCTGAGTTTCAGTCTTGGACAAAACATATTAACTTGCTTTGATGCAGCCATTAAACATCATAGAGAAACATTCATCATGAGTGGTTAGATCCCAGCATGTAGGCCCTCAGCATATTCCAAAGGAACCTCACACAAAAATTATATAAATGAGGGGCCAAGTCAGGAATCTATGGGATCAACATGTAGGACAGAGGAGCACAGAAAGGACACAAGGTTAGAAAGGGTCACAGTCAGTTAGAGATGGAGAGATACTGTGCCAGAGTTTTCATTTATATATAGAAAATTGGATAATTAAAGCATTATCTTATGTTAACACCCATAGGGTTTATCTGGTCTTCCTGTATTGGGTAAAGAGCCATAGATAGCGTTTATACCTCCAGTTAACTTACAAATATTTAATGTTTTTTTGACAAAGGAGAAATAAATCTATTAGTGAGCATGTGTAAAAAGTATTTCATCATGAATGTATTCAAGTATTGTTTGTGGCTTTCTCGCTCTTGGCATTCCTCTCACAATCATGGAGGTGCTGAACCAGCCGATCATATTCCTCACTGATGTTGTCAGTGAAGGAATCTTCCCATGTTGCCACAATAGTGTCAAAGAACTCCCAGTTGGTGGTCGTTCAGGGAGTTCTCTTACCTAACTTTGCTGCCCTTTCCCCCTGCTCTGTGAAGTAGAATTTTGTATGAAGATGATAGTGGTCTGATTCTGTCTAGAATTTTTGGGATATCTGTGACATCAGTTAGGCAAAGCCATTGATTTAATATGATGTGGTCAATTTCGTTTGTGGAACTGTCCACCAGGAGACTCCCATGGCCAACATTTGGATTCGGCCTTCTGGAACTGTGAGTTACCATGAATAGTCAACAACTACACCACATTCACTTCGCTGATGACATCATTCTAATAACACCAAATATCAGCCAAGACTGGGCCCCATGGGATGAACCCAGAGCCTCGGCAGAGCCTGGCAAGCTACCTGTGGTGTATTTGATATGTCAAAAATAAGTAACAACAATGGGCCTCATTGCCAAGGAATGGGAACGTTACTAGTGTCCACTGGAGCAAATTGATACAAGTGATCAGTCAAGCACCACAAATGCTGGCCGATTTCGACTGTGAGTATGGAGGTTGGACTGCAGCTGAATTTCAAGAAACAATGTTCATGAGAAATGGACTAGTTCCTGATGCTCCATTTGCTCTCATTGGAATGAACATCTCCAAATGCAGCAGATATATGTTGAGAACTCACATGACAAATGACCTAGCACCTGAAATATGCAGGAGGAAGAGAGCAGCATGGAATGCATTCAAGAGCATCAAAGAAGTGGTAAAGAAGAAAAATAACCTCCAGCTCCGGGCACAACTTTTTCCACTCCACCATTCTTCCTGCACTAACATACTCCTCAGAGACATGGGCCCTTAAAAGCAGGATGAGAAGGCTATTTAGGTAGCCCAAGAGGAATAGAAAGAGTCATGCTTGGAGTATCATGCTTCACTCAAGTGAGAGAAGGAATCCGGAGTTCCAACCTCTATTGGCAATTAAGAATCAAATACATTGTCTCATTTGTCAAGATGATGAAAATCAGATGGGCAAGACACATAATATGATTTAGGAATGACCGCTGGCCTAGAGCTGTTACTGACTGGATTCAAAAGAACATGTGGCCCACCTATGAAAAACAGAACATGTTCTGTTTTTCATAGGCCCTCCTATGAGATGGTCATACTTCTTCATCAAAAACCTGAACTAATGGTTTGAGGCTCTTTGTATTCCTGGAGCAAGCAAATGCCATTGGGCTACACTTGCACGTGACAGGGACAAATGGAGATGTTACTGGTGCCCGCTCGAGCATATCAGTGAACAATGGGAACATAAGTCATAAGTTATAAGTGGTATTCAAGTATTGAGATGACATGATGATACTTCAGGATCACCTTTGAATTGGGATTATTAGAAAAAGATGAAAAGAGAAAAGAGTTTTCACCTTTATGGAGTCATGCAGCTTTCTTTTTTAGTCAAAGAAAATGCACTTTGTTAAGGTCCCATAGAATTGACAGGGCCCTTCTCACTCCATCCCCTTGTAGGTTTAAAATAACTGGGCTTCCCCACTCCCTCCAGACATTGTATATACTGTGTTTTGGTGTAGGCGGGGTGTGGGGGTACCTCATTGCTCTTAATTTCTTTATTATTGTTTAGGTAATATTGTTATAATGGTCTAAAAGTGATAGTATAATGACAAGTGAAATGAAAAGTGAAAATGGCATATGTCAAAAGATTGGAAAACCAGTGTTGGTATGTATGTAGCCAAAAGGAATTCTCATCTATCATTATTTTATAATTTCTGAGCTATATCTTTACCTACACATAAAGTGGGAGTTTCCATGTTTACGTAAATCACTTTGAAAAATAAATCTAAGGCCAGAGAGACAACATAGTGCATAGAGTGCTTTCCTTGCATGCAGCAATACCTGGCTTACCAAATGATCCCCGGATCTCCAGAGCACCAGCAGTTGTCTCAAAAAGCATATGAAGAAGAAGGAGGAGGAGAAGGAGGAGGAGGAGGAGGAGGAGGAGGAGGAGGAAGTGGAGGAAAAGAAGGAAAGAAGTAAAAAGGAGAAGAGAAGTGGAAGAAGAAAAAAAGAAAAAGGAGAAGAGAAGAAGAGGAAGAAGAAGAAGAGGAAGAAGAAGAAGAAGTTACTGTTCAAATTGATAATGATACACAGTTGTTATCTCCTAACTGGCAACTATAAAAAGTCCATAACACATTTGTATTTAAAAGTATGATTCATATAGTTAGCTCTTTGAATAGACCACTAAGAATTTTTTTTCTTTTCTTTTCAATTTTTGTTTTGAACTGCTGGATAGGAGAAAAAACATTACATCGGGATGAAACATTTAAAAATTTTATCACTGTATCACTCTATCACTGTCTTCCTGTAAATCATTGATTTGCTCAAGCAAGCACCAGTAATATCTCAATACATCCTGTCACATGTGAGATAGCCCAAGGGCATCTGCCCACTCCAGGAACATAAAGAGCCTCAAATCATTCCATCAAGTCATGGGAATGAGGTCTATAATTGTTACTGGTAATTGGCATGTCAAATATGACACGGTTATCTTGCCAGGCTCTGCCGTGCGGGTGGGATACTTTTTTCTTTAGCCCAAAAAATGCGTAGAAACCAAGAAAAGAACAACCTTTTTTTGCTTAAAAGTAGTAGAATATTACTTGGCTGAAAATCCTGAAATCTGCAAACTCTGATTGATAGGAAGAAAGAATTCCTAGACATCACCCTCTTCTCTCTATTTTAGTGATTGTAACTTAACTATCCTTCAGGATAATCTTTCTAAAATCAGTTCATAATGTTCTTTCCCTGCTCCAAAGCCTTCAATGACTCTCCCTAGCACCAAAGTAGTAGTCCCTCTCTGCTTCTAATGTCTTTACCTCTTCAATTTTATGTTTAGATATATATAGCATTTTAATATTACTTTCTTACAATGAAGCCAGTCTTACATTACTTTTTTGTAACTTGAAGAGAACAAGAAATCAATAAATGTTTGTTTCTGTATTGATTCTAACCCAGTAATTTAGCACTAACTTTTATAGTTTTATATTTTATTTCTTTTGTGAGTAGAACTATTCCATACTCCATTATAATTAAATAATAATAATGTTGTCTTGAACTTTTTTATACTAATGAGAAATCTATCAGCATTGGAGTATAAAGAGATATTTGCTATTTCAGCAAGACTAAGTTTTCTTATCTAGAGCACTATTTTTTTCACAGTGAAATTCTTGTGACTTTCTTTTCTGGACAATTCTCTTTCTCTTCTAGCAGCAATATAAATGTTCACAAACAAAACAAATCCAACCTTAAATAATTATGTTTAAGCCTTGCATTGTCGAAAAGGGGCTGGAGTGATAGCACAGCAAGTAGGGCATTTGTCTTGTTCTTGGATGACCTGAGTTCAATTCCCCACATCCCATAAGGTCCTCCGAGCAACCCCAGGAGTAATCCCTGAGCAAAAAGTCAGGAGCAAGCCATAAGAGTCACCGACTGTGACCCAAAAAAAAAAGGTCATCATTGCTTCAATTTTTGCTATTCTAAACCTCAGAATCACTATTGGAATCATTAGTTCAAGGTGGCTGAGGTATGTATGATTTATTAATAACAACACTTGAAATTATATTATAAGGAGCTCACAACTGTATTAGATTTAGCAATTGAGGATGACTGAATCTGCATTAATAATGAGAAATTTAGTGCACATTGCTAATCACAGATTTTTAAATATATATATGTATATACACAATACATATAAACATATGTATATATTATATATACATATATATAAGAAACCTTGAATGACATGGTAACAGTAAGTTATCCCAAGATTAATTGCCTTTTGGTTTTGTTCTTGATTCTTCTTTTATTTCTCTGCCATATTCTGTTTTTTTCTTGTCCCTGGGATTGGTCAGGAATTGACATTTAGTTCTTATTGCTATTTTCAGAAAATTTTAATTCTTTATCATTGTTTTGCCAATGAAGCTTTGTTTTCCTTCAGTGAGTTTCGCATAATGTGGATTATAGCTTGAATTATTAGTCCAGAAACACCTATGCTATGCCCCAGTTCACCCTTTCACTAATCTGAGAATTTGGGTATCTAGCCAAGAATCTCTCAGCTCTGATTCACTTTTATTAACCTTATTTAAATTGGCTTGGAGTTAGTTGGAATAGGAGCTGAAATCACTTTCTTTGATAAACACAATTTCTTTGTCAAACCAGCACTGAGTCTCTGAGATGCAAATATATGTGTATAACTGCATATATTGTTTAGGATATGCCTGTAGGGCATTGCTCTGTACTTATTACCTATGGTATTGAAAGTACACATACGTTGAAAATAAGATTTCTATGAATTAGCAAGAAACATCAGTTCAAAGATCATAAGACTTTCTAGAAGGAAGGAAAGAGAAAGAGAGAAGGCAAAGAAATAAAGACCTGCCTGGAGAGGGCTGGGGTAGGGGGGGGGACGGGATGTTGTTAGTGGGGAGATGGGCCTGGTGGGGGGCGGGTGCTGAACACTGTATGCCAACCCAAACGAACTTTTTAATTGTATATCTTTTTATTTGTATATCTCGGTGGTATAATAAATACTAAAATAAAAACAAAGATCATAAGACTTTGAATATAGAGAAATTTTCATTATACTGAAACTACCCCTGAGGCTGAATGAAAATGCACAGACTCAAAAGATATTAAAATTTACTACAAAAAAATGTAAGACATTTATCTCATTGGTAATTACAGGTTAAGTTTTAATGCATATAAAATATACCCCAGGTCCAAATGACACTTGTAATCCAAGTCATGGTATAAATAGTGAACTCTATAACTCAGAGGCATATTAATCTATATATAATGAAACATTTGTATCAAGCCCAGTGAAGGATTGGATCTGACTCAGTAATTTCAGACACAATTGGCTGCTTTCATTTTTAATTATCCTCACCAATTTCAAGAATTAACCTTTACTCTAAATTTTGTAGACTTCCCCTTTTGGATTTGTGTTTCAATTGGAGACTTATTCAAATATTGATGGTAGGAGGTTTATGCTTTGTCTTGTTTTTCTCTTTTACTGAATAGGGATTTTTGTTCAGAGTTATTATTGTCGTAATGGCACTGCTCAAATATAATGGTATTAGAGGTTCACAGAGTCTCCAACTAGGATATTGTGGGACCCCTGATGCCAGAACTAGATTGCTTGGCCTAAATCATATCTCCATAAAATTGGTTATAGTAACAAAAAGAGAATGAGAAAGAAAGAGGAAGTCAGCGGGTCTGATAGGAAGGTTGTAGCATTTATATCGAAATGGTCTCCAAATGTGGCATTTTGCTCTTAAATGACATGAGATTAGAAAGGGAATATGATGAGGGTTCTCAAATGTTCCAATGAGTAGCTTGACCATTTCTGCTCTTTCTAATACTTTCACTCCCTTACTTGTTTTATAATGCCTTACAAACCATAACTCATAAACTAAGAAGAGAAAATTTAGCAAGAACTTCTAAGTGTTTGTTTTACTTTGGGTGCAATTTCTGGTGATACACAGTTTGGTGCTTGGCTGGGGAGTTATCACTTCTAGGGGCATTCTGGAAACCATGCAGTGCTAGAGATTGAACCTGGATCTTCAATATAAAATATATCAATTTAGCCTATTGAGTTACAGTTTGCCTACCTCAATTTAAAAAAAAATCCTCTCCTTATAGAGTAGTTAACTTTGTGAATAAAATCTCTTAAATTATTCAGATAATAATACTTCTTATTCTCATTTTTGACTGTTACAAAATCAGAGATTGGCCAACCCCAAACTTCTTGACAAATAATGCTGGAAAATATTTCTGTATATATTATCACCTTTACTGGCATGGGTCAGTTTCCTTTGAGGTGGGACAGCATTTGCAGTAACAGTAGGTGCCAATGAACATGTATTAAAAGAGCTTCAAGAACTAAAACATTTTTTGTTGTTGTTGTTCCCCCATTTTATATACTAGCTCAACACTGTCATCCCCTTCTCTGAGGTATCCCTTACAACCACATACCCAACTGCTCTTCTCCAACTTGCTTTCTCTTTGCTACATCCATATAATTCTTCCTTCCACCTTATAGCAATCTTAGGTTTTCAATTCATAGGGCATCTGTGACTCAAACTCACAGTTTCTTCTAAAAGCACAGTTGTCTTTCAAATCATTTATTTTTGCATTCAAGTTAATATTTTGTCCAAACTTAATATTAAGATTATTTGAAAATTTTACTTAAGTTTTTTCTTCATTTATGTACCTATATACATTGTGTATATTTATACATATACCTTGAACATGTGAATATGTATAGTCATGTGTACAGTATCAGTTAGATATCATGTATATGATATGATTTAGCTATTTTCCCTTTCCTCACAGATCTTGCACCATCTGCATAAAAGTGACTGCTAGAGCTATAAAGTGAATAATGTCCTAGTGAGACAGTAATATAAAAAGAGCAGAAGGCTGAGGCTGGAGCTGTGGGTGTCAGTCCATGTTTAAAATGCAAAACGAGAGAAGGAAATTAGTGAGAGATAAAAATAGCTGAAGTGACAGAAGTGAATTTCAATAATATAGTGTCAGATCTTAGAAGAGAATTGCATGAAAGAGGTAGATATATTCATTTTATTGATGTAAAAGTCACAAGTTAAGGCTGTTGCACTTAGCGATGAAAAGATGCTATTATCTTTGAGAAATACGTTTTCATAGATCATGGGAACAAAGCTGTATATGCAGATTTGAGTGCTGAAGAAATACGTGTGACAAATAATTTTGAGATTATGTGTGTGGCTTCAAGAATAAAGCTCAGGGCCTTACACATGAAATACAAGTGTTCTACCACTGACTTCCATGCCCTGCCCTTCATTTGAAAACTTTTACGTTTATGGAACAAAAGTAGAGATCATATAAAAAAGAAATAATGTGTGTGCTGTGTAGTACACATATGTGGTTATAGGTTAAATACGCTTTGGGATAATTAGTATGTTGCATGAAAAAAAGATAAGGAATAAAGAAACATAGAGACTGGGATAGGGCTTATTGTACAGTGCTAGGCACGGGATACTCCGATAGGGAAGATGGAGAGAGAGAGTACAGTGGACAGGTCTTGCTTGCATGCAGCTGACCCAGTTTGATTCCTGAAACCCCATTACTGCCTCCTGAGCCCCACAAGGAGTGATATATGAGCATAGAACCAGGAGTAATCCCTGAGTAGAGCCAGGTGTCCCAATTAAAACAAACAAAAACTGTGCAAGAGAATTATAAAGAACTGTTAATGTGGAAGGGTATGGTTTATAGTAAGAGATATTTATATAAGTGACATTTTGGCTTTGGATATAATGATATTTGTCTACACCCAGGGCTCTGCCCTGTGGGCCCTGGTTGGTTGATGGTCTGACATAAAAAGACTGGGCCCTCTGGGATGATCCCAGAGCCACAGCAGAGCCTGGCAAGCTAGCTGTAGTTTATTCAATATGCCAACAACAGTAACAATAATGGACCTCACACCCAATGAATGGAGACATTACCTGCACCCTCTGGAGCAAATCGATGATCAACTGGAAGACAAGTAAAGTGATACAAGTGATATTTTAGCTTCGGAATTTGTGCCAATAATTTTAAGTTATTTATTTTGTTTGATAAAATATTTTAGGACAGTGACCTTGAATAAATGACAAGAGAAACCACAGTGTGTAGTTATAATTAACTACTGAGTTGAATTTGAACCATACACCAAATCTGTGAAGCATGAGGGCTTGTAATATCTGTAGCATGAATCACAAGAGGTTATCAACCCCGTCACTGGATGATTCCAGGGTGTCAGAACTGATAAAACTCCTATTGAATTTCAAAAGAAAGAGTATTCAAATAGATCAGCACAGTGTGTTTTTTAATTTCCAATTGATAGGTAAGAATTGTTGATACCTTATAGTTGTATATATGCAACTAGAGAAATGAGAAATATAGAAGTCCCAAGTTTAAATGAACAAGTAAATAGACCATAAACCTGTAAGATATTCCAACATTAGATTCCGTTAATTTCTTATGGTAGCCATATTAATTAACTTTAAATCTATTTAAAAATGGAAAAAAAATGTAAGGAGTTTGTTAAAGTATCTGGCCTCAGATTACATAATGGATACATAACAAAGTTGTAATATACACATACAAACTGGAGCCTAATGTCTTTATTTGAATTTGCTTGAGAATTTGGATAAGTTACTTGATCTCTCGGAGTCTGAGTTTTTTTAATTATTTTCTTTTTGGTTTTATTGTTTAGGTTTGTGGCGGCCACAATTGGCAATTCTCAGGGCTTACTCCTAACTTTGCTTTTAGGGATCACTCCTGGTAGGTTATGAGAGCATATTTGATTCCTGGAATTAAACCTGGGTTGGCCCAAATGCAAGATAAGTGCCTTATTCACTGTAAAATCTCACTATTCCAGGAACTTAAGTATATTTATACATATATATACATGTATATGATTATATTCATTGAGTTTATATATGTAGAATGATTTTGATAATAGTTCATTTGCTTTATGCAAATTATAGCAATTCATTTTACTTTATTTAAAAATGTACTTATAATAAATACTTTGCTTTCATGTGTATACTTTTTTGGTTATCCAATAAACAGTGTTTATCATAATTTCCCAAGATTTAGTCTACAAACTTTATTGATCTAAGTCATTATTCAGTTATAGAAGACACCAGAGCTATGAAAATTTAGGTAGTAAATATTAGTTGAAATGCAACTACAATCTTTATCGCAAATGAATTAGAATTTTGAGTGAAATAACAAAAATTTTAGTTAAATAGAGTGTATATAGAACATGTTTTCTCTTCAAAATGAATGTAGTTTATTTTGTGAAATACAACTATAAAACAACTTATTATGCACTTTGACTATTTACAGAGAACAAATTGTAGATAAGTAATCTATACCTAGAATAGATGTTGCACTGGGAAGAGCAAGAGCAACTGCATAGGAATTAGGAACTTTATCATCAGGAAAACAACTTAAGTTAGGAAGCATGTCTAGCTAGTGGAAATGTAATGCAGATTCTCCAGAGAGAATGGAGCCTAGAATTTTGAGGACAGAATTTGGATGGTATGATAGTATTTACATTTCAGTAATTTTTCAGGAAACTCATGCTTGTTTAAGCAGAGAGAATAGTTGGCATGTGTAGTTGAAGAATATTCAACGAACAATTATTACATGTATAGAAGATTACAGAAAAGTCTCCAGAGATGTGTTTTCAGTGTAATAATAAGAACAAAGTTGACTGCCTGTTGGAAGGGCTCCATTGTGCAGTCTGATGAGTGGTACTGTACAACCAGTAGCCAGGTGTCTTTAACACTAGGAGCTATTCATGAGTCTCTGTCTTGCCCTAATCAATACCCAAATATATAGCAAGTCTCCTTCCACACTGACTGATGTAATTTTGTCACTATCTGCAAACCACAAACCTCAGGGAAGGCTAGGTTTGCTTTCTTAACCTCAGATGTCCTTATATTTCTGGTAGGAGGAGGGTTAATAGATAGATAAAACTTTAGGAAGTTTCCACTTGTAGCATGCAATGTTGTGAAGGTTTATAATAAAAATGTAGTTATAGAAAAGTTGATAAAATTCTGAGGATCGGGTCCAGAGCGATAGCCCAGTGGGTAGGGTGTTTGCCTTGCACGTGGCCGGCCTATGCTGGCCCACGTTCGATCCCCGGCATCCCATATGGTCTCCGAGCACCACCAGGAGTAATTCCTGAGTGCAGAGCCAGGAGTAACCCCTGAGCATTGCCGGGTGTGATCCAAAAAAGAAAAAAAATAAAATAAAATAAAATTCTGAGGATCATCAGTTTGGTGAAGTAATGCTGACTATGATTTCAACAATAGATTTAACAGATGGCATTCAGGGAGCAGAAAAGGTGAGAAGGCAGGAGAAAGGTAAAACTCATACAATATAAAGAACTTGGAGATACAATCGTTGTTTTCATGATAAGATCAAATTAGAGAATTTTGTCTCAATATTAAGAGAATAAAAGTTTCTAGAATTGAAAAGACAAAAAGTTAAAACTCCATATGGTTCCTCATATGGATCACTATCACTATCTTCCTGTTCATCGTTAATTTTCTCTTGCAGGCACCAGTAACATATCCATATATCCTGTCTCATGCTAGTAGAGCCCAAGGGCATCTGCTTGCTCCAGGAACATAAAGAGCCTCAAACCATTATATTAGGTCATGGGAATGACCTAATATAATTGTAACTGGTATTTGGCACGTCAAATATGACACAAGTAGCTTGCCAGGCTTACCATGCGGGTGGCATACTCTTGAAGTCACCTCTAAATACAGCATTTAGAGATGAACTGTGGGCGCAAGCGGCCACGCGAGCTGGGCTGTAATAGGCTCGTCTGCTGGGTGGAGTTCTGAGGAGAGGGAGGTTTGATGTGGAAAATGGCTGCCCTCAAGGAGTGGAGGGGTCATCTGGCTTGTTGTCAGTCTCTGCTTGAGTGGCGGGCCTGGGCTAGAACCTGCCATTCCTCCCGGGTGCCTCGTGAGCAGCTGGGCAGGGAGAGCAGGTAGCAGTTCTGCCCCGTGTCTGTGAGTCTCTCCCTCAGCAGATTTAATTAGCTAAAGCCATTAGAAGGGACTGTGGACTCCGGTAGAACTTTACAAGAAGAAAACAAACAACCCCATCAAAAATGGGGAGAAGAAATGAACAGAAACTTCAGCAAGGTAAAAATTTGAATGGCCAAAAAACATATGAAAAAAAAATGCTCATCATCACTAATCATCAGAGAGATGCAAATCAAAACAACAATGAGATACCAATTTCCACCACAGAGAATGGCACATATTCAAAAGAACAAGAACAACAAGTGCTGGCGTGGATGTGGGGAAAAGGGGACACTCACTCATTGTTGGTGGGAATGCCAGCTGGTACAGCCTTTCTGGAAAACAATATGGACATTCCTCCAAGACTAGAAATTGAACTCCCATTTGACCCAGCCATACCACTCCTGGGAGTCTACTCTGGGAAGCCAAAAATACGCAGAGGAAACACCATCCCTATTTTATGTTCATAGCAGCATTATTCACAATAGCCAGAATCCAGAAGCAACCAGAGTGCCTGAAAATCGATGACTGGATAAAGAAGCTTTGGTACATCTACACAATGGAATACTATGCAGCTGTTAGGAAAAATGAAGTTATAAAAATTGCCTATAAATGGATAGACTTGGAGAAGATTATGTTGAGTGAAATTAGCCAGAAGGGAGACAGATACAGAATGACTGCATTTATTTGCATAACATAAATATATATGTACATATTATGATACCAATATCCAAGGTCAAGTCAAACATGTATTAAGAGGTCTTGTCAAAGGGGGAAATTATCACAAACGTGTGGGTGTCAGAGGCTAGGTAAGAAAGAAAATGGAACAGTGTGCTAACAATTGTCGAGGGTACTGATGCCAACCTAGAACTGAGCATTAAATAGAGGCAAAAGGATACACATGACAACCCTTTAATGTATGTTCTGTAATCCATAGTCTGGAGGGGAAGGAAAAGAGAAAGAGAGAGAAACGGAAAGAAATAAAGAAGCTGCCATGGAGGCGGGCTGGGGGGTGGGGAGAGGGAACCGGGACGTTGGTGTTGGGAGATGGGCACTGGTGGAATGATGGGTGCTGGAACACTGTATGACCAAAACCCAAATATGAACTTTTTAATTGTATATCTTTGTAATTGTAAAAATAAAAAAAATTAAAATAAAGAAGGGAGAAGGGCCTGTGGCCTATGGGCTTCACACATTCCCTTTGGCCTTTCCTTCCCCAGGGTCTATTGTTGATATTATGTATACCTGTTATTTTATGCCTTCATCCATAAAGTAAGTACACCCATATATATGTATACATATATATCAAATCAAACGCATATGCACACATATAACAAATCAGATACATATACACATATATATCAAATCAAAGACATATCATATATATCAAATTAAATATATATATACTCCATTACACTTGTATATCCAGGAAAAGTGAGTACCTTATATGTCATAAGTTCATTTGTTAATATTTTCTCTATATAAGAGTATAATGGAAAGAAAAGACAGGGAAGAACAAGTAGGTGTCACATGGAAAAGCCAGCAACCAAGCAAGCAAAGGCATTTGGCCCCTTTATAATACAGTATTTCTTTCTCTTTAAGAAGTTGCTTCCTTTTCTTTTTAATTCTATTGTCAATATTTTTAAATTTAGAATTATATTTTTTGTCTCTTTTTGGGTCACACCCGGCAATGCTCAGGGGTTTCTCCTGGCTCTGCACTCAGGAATTACTTCTGGCGGTGCTTGGGGACCATATGGGATGCCGGGGATCGAACCCAGGCCGGCACAGGCCGGCCCCTTGCAAGGCAAACGCCATACCGCTGGGCTATCGCTCCGGCCCCTAGAATTATATTTGAATGCAATTTATGTTAAGAAAATTTTGATACTCTGACATAATAAAAGCATTTTGTTGAGTGAAAGGGAGTACAGCAGGTTAGGGACTTACTTTGCTCATGACAGGTCCTTTTTGGTTCTCTCCCTATAACCCTGTAAGGTTCCTCTAGTGCAACCACCAGTAATTCCAGAGAAAAAAAGTAAGCTCTGAGTATCATTGGGTATGGCCCCCAAAATAAGAACAAATAACTAGAACTATTTTTATTTGCATGACATTCTATGATAAAAATTCGCTATCACTAGTATAAAATTAAATGTATTTTTTAATTTTCTGATGTTGGAAATCAAGATGTCAGATATAAATGAGTTACCTTATTTTTTTGACTTATCTATTAATAATGTAGAAATAGAGTGGCCGGAGCGATAGCCCAGCTGGTAGAGTGTTTGCCTTGCACGTGGCTGGCCTGTGCTGGCCCAGGTTTGATCCCCCGGCATCCCATATGGTTCTCTGAGCACCTCCAGGAGTAATTCCTGAGTGCAGAGCCAGGAGTAACCCTTGAGCATCACCAGGTGTGACACAAACAACAACAACAACAACAAAAAAAAAAACAAAGAGGATGACTAAAAAACAGAATCAAATAGGACAAAATCCATGTATTGTGCTCAGGCCTTCGTACTTTCTCTGTCTGTGCTCAGGGATACCTCTAAAGAAACTGAACCTAGCATTGTCACATCTAAGGCAGTTGCTTGGCCTAATGGCTCCTACCCCTATTTTATCTACAATTTAGTTTATCAAGCTTATACCCCTATTTTTATGTGTCTTAATCAAGAACTACATTTCTGCCAAAATCCTTATGAGTGTCTGGGACATTCTAGCTATGCATTGTTTTGGTTGATGTGACTAGGTTTGTCATCAACAAATAGTAGAACATAAATAAGTAAGAATTAATGTGATCAATAAATTCTAAAGAAAATAGAAATGATGAATATTTATTGAATAGCAAAAACATTTGTCAAATTCAGAGGTCCATTTCTAATATTCATTCTACTTTACTTCCAAATAATCTTAAATGAATTTTAGAGCAAATAATTGCTAGAAAATATCAATTTTAAAAATAATATGAAAAAGATATAGTTCCTGCTTATAAGTAGCTCAAGATTGATAGGCACATAAGAGAGATTTAAATGTCTCTAAATTTATTGAATGATCTCAATGAAACAGGCAATGTTCTTATAATATGATGCTAAGTAATAGTATTTGTTATAAGATATTATGAAGATTAAAATTGAGATGCAAAAGTCAGAGGAATAGTAGTAAATAAGAAACATGGCATTTGTTTGTTAAGTGTGTAATGAGTAGAAACATAAGAGGGCAAGATATAGTCTGAGAACTGCAGGTTTTTCTGTGACTTTTGTTCAAAGTATAAGCCATGGTAGGTAGTAACAGAAAATGAAGTCAGAGCAACAGGGTATGGGAAACCTCTCCTAAAACAAAGCCTGGGAGCTTTGGAGAAAAGTAAAAAATTAAATTCAAAATGAGTCAATTGGCTTCAGAAATGTAGAGAGAAAAGAAGAATGTGTAGAGACTAACCTGGGGAAAGGAAAGTAATGGCATTGTAGGAGTATTAATTCACTACACAGAATAGAAGCATAAATCAGATCCTTAGGAGATATAGTTAAAGGGGCATATGCCGTAACAAAGGAGAGTCTTGAAATGCATCGAGTAATTGAGGAGCTTTACTTCACTTAGCAGATAGGAAGGAAGTAGTGTCAGAAGAAGGGGTGTGATAGCCCTGAAGTGGTGCACTCACAAAAATAATTCAAGTCTTCCCTCTGTTACATGAATATTCCTGAGAACAGTGCCAGGCAGGCACCTACATATTAATTGAGGAAATATAAGAACCCAAAATAATTCAGCTATCTTCCTAACTTACTCCCCAGGTAAAAAGCCTAAGAGATCTCCAGCTATTGATGCTAATCTTTTAATAACTTCTAGATAGATTCATGTCAATTACTTAGGAAACAAATAAGCAATGAAGGCGTCCACTCAGACTATTAGTCCTCTACAATGATTAGGATGTTGTGCACTCTAAGTATATTTTCAGTACTAAAATTTAAACAAGTTCAACAGGAGGCAAAGAGAGAAATTATATACTGTGCAATCATCATCAAAAAGCAAGTCTGCTTTTCTAATTATTTCCAAATGTCTTAAGCTGTTTTCGGTCATAAACTCTGTGTAATTTTCTAAGATATATACTTATTTTTACTCTGATTAAATAGAAAAACAAATCATGGTATTATGTGGCTCTCAAAGTAATCCTTATACATGTCCAAATGGATATGAATAAATTAGAACTTACATGTATTGCAGCTGAAGTGATAGCACAATGGGTACAGTGTTGGCCTTGCATGTATCCGACCTGGGTTCAAAACCCAGAAACCCATATGGTCCCCGAGAACCACTAAGAGTAATTCCTGAGTTCAGAGCCAGGAGTAATCTGTGAGCATCACAGGATGTGACCCAAATTGAAAAAAAAATTACAATTATTCAACATCTAGACAAAATTCTAATAAAACGTTATTTTCAAGCATCATGCTTAGACAGAGACACACAACTAAATAGATGTATTTATATACGCTAAAAAAGGAGATAGCTACTGTTTTAGGATTCTTCTTATGATCTAGCCATCTCAGCAGGTAAAGCTTTTGCTCAAAGAAAAAGCAGCATGATGTTGTCTTAATACTAGGTGTTTTCAGTACTTTAGATTGGAAAAATAGTGTCATTGGTTAATGACTTCAAAGAGAGATAATTATGGTAATAGATCTGGTGTGCTGTGCCTCCTGTCACCACTCTGGAATATGGTAGCTGTCATAGTATTGCGACAATTTAATTAAATTACAAATATTTCTGTGGTTCTTAAAATGTGGCAAAATAAAGGAATAAACTATAGTTCAATCACTTATGTTGAACTCAAAAAATTAAGAGAATGTGTTCAATTTATTATATGATTTATAGAATATTATAGAAAAAATTGAATAAAAACGATCATGTCTGAAAGAAAGATTATAGGAAATGTGTTTTCAATTTTGAGACAAGTAGACTCCCAAATCATAGATGTTATTGTAGCCCTGCCACATGATAATTTCCAGAATAAATTTTTCTGTGTTCTGATTCTTGATTATGAATTAGTCAGACATGTAGTTTTTCCTGCGATTGAAAAAGAAAGAGTATTTGGGGGATTTACTCACTATTGTAAACCTCACTAGACTATAGCTAAACCATAACAAAGAACTATTTGTATGTATACTGGGACAGAAAGAAGTAATGAGGGTAATATAGATATTAGCTGATTCTTTTTTTAATATTTTATTATACCACCATGAGATATACAATTACAAAGATGTTCATACTTGGGTTTCAATCATACAGTGTTCCAAAACCCATGCCTCCACCAGCGCCCATTTCCCACAACCAATGTCCCTGTTTCCCTCCCACCACTCCTAGCCTGTCTCTCTGGTAGGTTCTTTATCTCTTTTCTCTTGTTCTCTTTCTCTCTCTCTCTCTCTCTTTATCTCTTCCTTCTCTTACATATTGTGGATTGTAGTACATACACTTAGAGGTTATCATGTGTATCTTTCTGCCTGTATTTAATGCTCAGTTCTAGATTGGTATTAGCACTTTCGATAATTATTAGCTCACTGTTCCCGACGTGACTGATTATTTGTTATTTAAAAATTAGAATGTGTGGGCCCGGAGCAATTGTTCAGCAGGTAGGGCGTTTGCCTTGCACGCAATCGACCTGGGTTCGAAACCCGGCATCCCATATGGTCCCCCAGGCACTATCAGGAGTAATTCCTGAGTACAGAGCCAGGAGTAATCCCTGAGCATTGCTGGGTGTGACCCAAAAAAAGCAAAAAACAAAAATCAGAATGTTTGAGTGCAAAGCATCTTGTATGAATCCTCAGTAACTCAAAATTAAGACAGATTAAAGAAATAAGATAAAATTAGTCTATTCTACATTCCCCTGATTTATCTCTCCTTTTATCAACCTGACAGGGAATCAATGGCAAGTTAGGTCTTTAGAGAAAAATGAAGTGGGAAATAAGTTAGAAATGCAACACCAATGCAAAATTTTGCTAGTCTTCTTCAGTCCGTATAAGATTAGATAAAATCAGCAGAAAGGTCAAATTGCCTAGGAAGTTCCACAAGCACTTTTAGTTTAACTCTCTCATAAACTAGTATAGCACCGTATACCATCTTTTCTTCAACAACTGTTTTTATGGGTCCTTCCTCCCTGTTGGGGATATGGTATATTCTGGTAGAGACTGGTTACATAAGTATTTGTCTAATCTTTTTCAACTAGGAAATGATAACCTGTGTCTTATGATCTGAAAACTCCTGAACTTCTGAACTGAAAATACTCTGAGCCCAGAAGGAATTGTTTTATTTTATTTTGTTATCATCTGAGTCACTTGTCACTTGTCTTCTTGCTATTCATCAGTTTGCTTGAGTGGGTGCCAATAACTTCTCCATTTGTTGGAAATGAGATCCATTATTGTTACAGTTTTTGGCATATCGAATAAACCATGGGTAGCTTGCCAGGCTATGCTCTGGCTCTGGGTTCATCCCAGGGGACCCAGTCTAACAACAATAATTCATATACCAGTATTTTATTTTAGATTTATGAACATAAGGTATTTTGTGTTGTAGATTTCTTGGGAGGTAATTGTTAGTATTAAAAAATAAAATCACTAAATTTTGTTAACTCCATATTTTATATAAAGTTCTTTTTGAACCCAGGATGACTAAAGCAATAAAGGGTGAGGCAATTATAAATATCAACAAATGAAGTAAAGCAATAGTACAGCGGGTAGGATGTTTGCCTTGAATGCCGTCTACCGGGTTTCTATTTCTCGCATCCCATATGGTTCCTGGAGCACTACCAGGAATAATTCCTGAGTGCAGATCCAGGAGGAATCCCTGAGCATTGCTGAGTGTGACCCAAAAAGCCAAATCCCTGATAAGAACCATAAACCCTGGGGCCAGAGTGACAAACAGTGGGAAAAGCATTTGCCTTGCAAACGGCTAACCAGGATCCTATCCTGGGCATCCCATATGCCCCCCCGCCCCCCAGACACACACACACCGGCACCACAGGAGTGATTCCTTAGTGTAGAGTTAGAGTAAGCTCTCAGCAATGCTTGTGTAACCAAAACGGAAAAAAAAAAAATTCAACATAAACCTTACAGTTCACCTGTAAGGGGGAGGAATAGAATCTGTTTAAAAACCTCTTTTCCATCAAGGGTTCATTGAAAATACATAATTTGTTTATCTTGTGAATTACATATTTAAACATAGAGGACTCATTTCAATTTCACTGAGGATGTGATACTCCAGAGGAACCTGGTACCCATCTTAACCCAAAATAAAGAATTTATTCCCCAGTATTACATTTGAGAATTCTATTTAGTAGTGGCTAAATTAAATGCAATCATTTCTCTCTTCTGACTTACTTGTATGTAGATGACATGGACTTTTATTTTTATTATCATTAGAGTGTATTAAAAATTTGTTCTTTACTACGTTTATTATTTATTTTTTCAATATTTTTTTCTTGTTTCCCTCTAGGTAAGTTCTGCTGCTTTATAAATCTTATCAGACTGTCTTTTCGAAGATGGTAAGTCTTTCCTGTACTATAGTTTAATTTTGTAGGACACAAAATATTACTTTTTTTAGTAATCTGCATTTGTTATTATCCAGCCTCGTTGCTTAATCCATGATTTTAATACATTTTAATACAAGTATTGGTTATGAGTGAGGAGGTAGCAATTTTTGTTCAATAGATTTTTCCTACTTTGGATTTTCAGAATGTTTTAAGCATGCTTAAAAATACCAGAGTCTTTGATATAGCACATATTAGGAAAGGAAGCTCAATTTCTAATAGGAATTGACCTCTGCATTGTTAACGAGTTACAGATAGTAGAGGATTTTTTTTTAGAATAAAAAGAGATTGTACTTTTTGGGCATCAGATTTTAGAGCTCTACAGGTAAGTATTGTTCTTATGACATTAGATAGCAGCTTTCCTTAAAAATACCTTTGTTTAAATAATGTGATTAACAAAGTTGTTCACAGTACAGTTGCTCAAGATTGACTATTCTAACACCAGTCCCACGACCAATGTGCCCTTAACACCACCAAAGACCCTCATTTCCCACCCACACCCAACCCTGCTTCCTTAGCAGGCACTAATTATATTGCTTATTATGACTTATTTCTTGGAATTGTATTGATAAAGTAGTGATCTTTATACTGGTTTGTTACATGCTAATTGGATTATCTGTATTATTACTTTCACTTATTGAATTTATTAAATATAGTGAGAACAACTTTTTATTTTACTTTATTTTTTGTTTAATAAATTATCATACCATCGTGAGACACACAATTAAAAACATGCTTATGTTTGGGTTTAGGTCATACAGTGTTCCAGCACCCATCCCTCCACCAGTGCCCACTTCCACCACCAATGTCCCTGGTTCCTTCCCCTCTCCCCCAGCCTTCCTCCAAGGCAGGTTCTTTATCTCTTCTCTCTCTCTCTCTCTCTCTCTCCCTCTCTCTCTTTCTCTCTTCCTTCTCTCACACATTGTGGACCACAATACATACATTTAGAGGTTATCATGTGCATCTCTTAGTCTGTATTCAATTCTCAGTTCTAGGTTGGTATTAGCACTTTTGACAATTATAAGCACAATGAGAACAACTTTAAAAAATATTTTATATAGAAGGCTCCAAAAGATATAGACAAGATAATAATCAAAAAAAAAATAAAATAAACAATAATTTGTAAAAGTTTATATGCATTGAAACTGGCTATTTTGTTTAGTACTTGAGAAAAAATCATATAGGCAGTCAATAGTTATCTGCTGGAATTAGCTTTTGGCTCATTAGAAGAAGCACAGATTAAGCTTTGTATATTGTAGTCTTTTATATTCAGAAATGATGCATTATATGGAATTTTGATTTATCTTACTTAAGATGTGAGTGTGAATAACAAGTTGGAATTATGATTTCTTAGTGTTATCAGCTAGTTTATTTTGTGTGTTTGACTTCACTGGTGTGTGTGTGTGTGTGTGTGTGTGTGTATATATATATATATATATATAATATATATATAAAACCATACTAGATTCATACTTTGTGTTCTTCCAAAAGACCACTTTAAAACCTTTTCTCATGAGGTTGATATTTAATTTGAAAGCTTCAAAGCAAAAATAACAAATACGTGAGGGAGATTTAGTTGACAACATGAAAAATAGAATAGGACTTTTCTATTCTCAACCTTTCGCTAGAATTCCATTAAACATGTTAGAATGAAAAAAAATAAAGACTTAACATCTTGTATTAGACCATGACATTTATAATATATTTTTATATTACCAGTGCACATATATTTTATAATTACACCTTAAAATACTCAATTAAACAAAAAAAGCACAGATGGTGTTTAAAGTCATTGCACAGAGCTGTTTAAAATGAATTTTCATTTGGAAATTTAATAATTAACTGTTTTGCATTTTCTATTAATCAGGTGTATCAAATTATTATACAATTGTCTTCTTGTTCCTACTCTAGGATTGTCTCTTTCCAATTTATTCTTCTTTCAGTATTATAAACGCCTTTTGTGTTGTTACAAGATACATCCTATTCTCTGCGCCTGGTTCTAGGAAAAAGGATATCTAGGAAGACATGTAATTACAAAAATCTATGGACAAAGTTTTCTTCAGAAAAAATATTCAGAGACTCATTAGTATCTCTTGATTGTGATTTCTCATAATTTGACTTCAAGTGGATTTTAGTGAACCACTTGGCTTAAGTATAAGTTGTGCTTCACCCATTTGGTACCTGGTAGCAAGCGGAACTCCACAAACAAATTCAAGAACACAATAAAAAAAGAATCATTTCCAAACAGTTGTTATTTAACAAGGGTGATTAGATGCCGAGGCACTGAGAAAGCAATTATTTAAAAACTGTCTCATCTTCATTTGAAAGACGTTTTCCTTTGAAAACTAGTCAAAGAAAAAATATTTTCCTTGTTTGAAATGGTGGGCTGAACAAGTTTGGTTCAATACCATAAAACTGACCACAAGGTAGATGAGAAAATGGAAAGACTAGATGTAGGGAGGGACAGATTTCAATCCAAGGCACTGTGTGGAAGCCTCAGTACAGACAGGTAGAGACTTCTTCGCACGCAGCAGTGCTGAGAGCTCAGCACTGTCAGACTCAGTTGGGGTATGCCTATGATTAAAAGGCATTAAAGAAAGGAAACAAAAATTTACAACCAACATGGCCAGGAAGCAGATTGTGTGAGATAATGAGACACCACAGCTGTTAGTATTTATTTTATTTTATCCAAAGTATTTGAGCCTAAAATAAGAGAGAGAAAATCCATGATTATAGATGTTAGAGAAAAGCATCATGTTGTAAACACTTTTACTTTTCTCTTCTATCCTCTTTTGTATGTACCATATGTTCACTAGATGTCATGATAGAATAGTACTGAGGCTGTCCCCTTCTGATGTCATTCTTCTTTTAGATAAACTCATTACAAACAAAATTATGATGCATGGGATGGATCTTCTAATCTAGTTTTATTTAATGTAGTAAAATTAAATTAAAAGAATGAATTTCTTATGAAAACAGAGCAGTCATTAACCATCAAATTCTTAAATAATGTTATGACTTTCCTTTCCTTAATTGTATTGACAATCTTCGCCAAGGTTGATAAAAATGGTTCTTTCAGGGCTAAAATGACAGTAGAGTGGGTAGAGTCAGGTTCCATCACAGGCATCCCATGTGGCCTCTCAAGCACTGTCAGAGGTTATTCCTTAGCTTAGAGTGAGTAACCTCTGAGCATCACTGAGTGTGGCCCCAAAACAAAATGATAGAGATTAAGAGAAATTAGAAAAAAAAACAGAAATTGCTTTTTCAATGAAAAGTACAAATTCCATCTTTTGTAAGGAAGCTGGTGATGAGTTATGAAGTTTATAGCATATAGTCATTGGTCCCTGGAGATGTACAATGCCAAAATCTTGAAGTCAATGTTAGAAACTTAGTTTTTTTTAATTAAACATATTATTATACCACCATGAGATATACGATTACAACGTTGTTCATCTTTGGAGGTTTCAGTCATATAGTGTTCCAGCACCCACCTCAACCAGTGCCCATTTCCCACCACCAATGTCCCCAATTCCCTCCTCCCTCCCATAGCCTGCCTAAATGGCAGGTTCTTTATCTCTTTTCTTTCTCCCTCTCTCTCTCCCTTCCTTCTCCTATGGGTTGCACTACATACACTTGGAAGCCATCATGTGCATTTTTTTGCCTGTATTTAATGCTCAGTTCTATGTTGGTATCAGCCCTATCGACATTTATTCACACATGTTCCCTTCTTTGTCTTACCTAACCTCTGATTCCCTCATGTTTGTGGTAATTTCCACTTTTTGTAAGACCACCTAATATATTTATGTCATGCAAATAAATGCAGTAATTCTATGTCTCTCTCTATCCTTCTGACTAATTTCACTCAACATGATCCTTTCCATGTCTATCTATTTATAGGCAAATTTCATAACTTCATTTTTCCTAACAGCTGCATAGTGTTCCATTGTGTAGATGTACCACAGTTTCTTTATCCAGTCATCAGTTCTTGGGCATACTGGTTGTTTCCAGGTTCTGGCTATTGTGAATAGTGCTGCAATGAAAATAAAAGTGCGGATTGTGTTTCCGCTGTGTGTTTTTGGCTTCCCAGAGTATATTCCCAGGAGTGGTATGGCTGGGTCAAAAGGGAGCTCAATTTCTAGTATTTGGAGGAATATTCATATTGTTTTCCAGAAAGGTTGTACAAGTCGACATTCCACCAACAATGGGAATGTTGGGAAAGGTGATGCCTCCCATCTTTTTTTTCCCAAGGATTGCTTTAGCTATCCGTGGGGGTTTATTATTCCATACGAATTTCAGGAGTGTTTGGTCAATTCCTTTGAAGAATGTCATGGGTATCCTTATAGGAACCACATTGAATCTGTACAAAGCTCTAGGGAGTATTACCATCTTGACAATGTTAATTCTCCCCATCCATGAGCAGGGAATGTGTTTCCATTTCCTCATGTCCTCTTTTATTTCTTGAAGCAGTGTCTTGTAGTTCTCTTTGTATAGGTCCTTTACACATTTGGTTAAGCTGATTCCTAGGTATTTGAATTTCTGTGGAACAATTGTGAATGGAATCGATTTCTTAATATCCCTTTCTTCTCTTTCGTTATTTGTGTATAGGAAAGCCACCGACCTTTGGGTATTGATTTTGTACCCTGCCACTCTACTGTACATATCTATTGTTTCTAAGAGTTTTTAAGCATTTAAACAGTGTTCAGGTTGCTACTAGAAATGATACTTTTAGTGTATAAAATAGCACTTTTTTAGAAAACTAAGCTATAAACAAATGTATGATATGATAAACTTTATTAGAGATCTGTTTCTCATAATTATTATAATCTACTTAGATGAAATTAGACATTTGTATATAATCATTGTAAATTAACTTCAGTGAAGTCAAGCCGTAGTTTAGTATAATTCATAAGTAGTCAAGATGTCTGAAAATATTTTTTCTTTAAATTTAGATTACATAAAATTTAAGCTTTACATTTTTTTAAAAAAGTTCAATTAAAAAATTTAATCCTTTTTTGAATGTTTAAAAGTTATACAAAGAATAATAATATAGCTATTAGGTTATAAGGTTAAGTCTGATATATAAGCTCAATATTTTCCCATTTAGTGCAAAGTTATGTATTTTTAAAAAAATAATTTCATCATATAAAATATGCATGTTTTATAATTTTTCATTATGTGTGTTATTAAAATATATAGTATCATTAAAGCTCATCATTTTCCTATTCCCCAACGCACATAAAGCAATTTTGTTTCATAGTAGAGTCTTCTAAATTGTTGAATAAGACATAAAGAATATATGTACACAAATGAATTCGTTTTTAAAATACATATTTTATACCTAAATCAACATAATATAAATTTTTAAAAATAATAAAAACTTAAGTGCATGTTATATTTTAATCACAATGATAATATATTCAAATCGATTCAACCATTTTTTAAAGCAGGAGTAATAAAACAAAATAAAAGTTTTGTAAATAGGTGATAACATTAAACTCATATGAAAAATCAGTTATCTAAAATTTATTAGATACTGTTATTCTTCTAAAGCATGTATTGATCAAGAACACACACAATTTAGTTCTTATCATTCCAGTTTCTAATTCCACTGAAACATTTTTTTGTACAACAATAGTGCTTATAATATGTCTGAAAGATAAAATGATTTTCAGAGGATCAATAAGATTTGCATAAATCTTCATGCCACTGGTACATTTGGAAAGATCTGAAAAGTTTCTGTGTTTGTCAATCTATAGTTTGATTTTTAGATTACTTCTTCAACACAGTGAAAAGCATTTCTTCATGGTAAATAGCCAAACACTTAGAAATCAAAAATCAGAAAACTGGGATTTTAGGATGGGGAGATAGGTAAATTATAGACTTTCACATGGTCTGGCATCAGTGAGATCCTTCATCACTAGTTCTGTGTGGACTCACTGAGTCCCACCTGTAAAATACAGTAGAGTATTTCTGGTGACACCCGACCTCCAATAGTTCCAAGAGGCCCTGAACCAACAGGGCCTTGCTGAATCAACAGGCCCTGAATCAACATGAGCATTGCTGGTAGTAGTCTCACCCTCAAGTTCACTGGCTGCCACTCTTATGGAAAGAATAGACTTATTTCTAAATCTTTTTCCTAAGGCAGTGAAGTGAGTCAGGAAACACAAGAGAATGGGGACACTTAATATGCAATTTGACAATATAGAAACTGAACAAGGATTACTGCCCCTGGAGGGTATCAGATTTAGATTCTAATGTTTTCCTGAAATTTGCCTCCTGGGAACAGCAGATTCTCAAAGAAAAACAAGAATTTCTTTTCATGACTCTGATAGAGAATGGAAGCAAAATTTTTGAGAATGTATTTCCAGTGTATTCTCCATAACAATCTCTTATTCTCCAGGGCTGAAGACTTTATTATGTCTCCCCCTTCCAGCCCCCTCTTCTCCAAGTTATAAAGGAGGTTTATTGCTCTACCTTTTTGTGCAGTTTAACCTCTCATGTGTAAAGAAGTGAGGAATGTATAGGAACGACTCTTGCCAAATCATAGGCCAAAGACAGTAACCTAGTAAAATATTAAAACTGAATTATAAAACACCTCTCTCACACATATTGCACCATAAACATCAGGATCTATTATATTAATAGACAGTATACTAATTGTTTATGAAAAGTCTACAAGATTCAAATAATCTTTTTAGGTGAGCATGTTTTATGAAAGCTCAAAAAAAAATCAGAAACAGGTCATTAAAGAGTATGTAGCCTCTGTTGCCTATAATTACATCACACATTAACCAAACTCAGTTCCATTGGAACATAATCAATATTTTCACTAGTGGTTTATTTACCTCTATTCCTATTTTCCCACATAATGCATCTGGCTTTAAATTTGAAGATCCATATAAGTTAATTTCATAGAAAGTAAATAAAGCATGCATGATTCATTTAGTTTTTATGGTCTTTTATTTGTTACATATTTCTTCATATTTTGTTCTATTTTTAAAATATGGAAATGGAATGTTGATAGATTTATACATATACAAGAATGTATACATAATATTGGTAACAAAAGCATTTTGATTATATTGATTTTCCTTAACCACAGCATAAAACATCTTTCCATATCTTTTTCTTGCTTTATGTTTATATTTAACATAATTTTGACCTATATTTTATTATATAGTATTCATTGTTAAAGTTACTCTTAACTACTATTTTGATACATTATAAAGAAGATTTATTTTCTAAATTTCTCATTCCTCCCACTTTTTAAATATAGGAGTGAAATGCATTTATGTAAATTGGCTTGGTATTCTATTAATTTTGTGCTTTCTTGTTTCTAATACTTTTTTTAATATTTGGGGGTTTATAATGTACATAACATATGACTAGTTTTGAAACTGTAGTCCCCTTAGTTCCTTATGCTTTTTGATGTACCTGACTACAATTTCTAATGTTAAATTTAATAGAAGTGATAAGATTATACATAACTCTTTTATTCTAATTTTTAAATTTCATCACTAAGTCTGAAGTTTATAATAATAATACCTTTATTATGTGATATATGTACTCTACACATTTTAGAGATTACAATAGTGATTGGTACTGAATTTTATTGATATTTTTCCATGTCTAATAATACGTAATTTATAGATTTGATATCCTAATATTCTGTGTACCATATTAATTGATTTACATATGTTAAATCATCATTACTATTCTGAAAAAAAGGAAAGAAAAAAAACCTGAAGAGAAAATGAAGATATTAGAGTCACATAGTATATATGTGATATGTAATTGCCTAGAGAGATTTAAATCAAAGTGATGAATATGCTATAGGAGCATATTTTAGTAGACAACCTAAAAAAGAAATTGTAAAACATTTGAAAAAAAATCATGAATACTTTTATTGAATGTATGAGGTCAAAGAACAACAAACGGGGGCATAAAATAAATATTAAAAATTAAAGAATCTGGGCCAAGAGCAATAGTACAACGGCTACATTGCTTGCTTTGTATGTGGCCAATTTGATTCAGTCCCTGGTATCCCTATTATTCCTCAAGGACCAGCAGGAGTAATTTCTGAACACAGAGATGAAAGAATGTGTCCATAAAAGCCTGTATTTGTAGCAACATAATCCACTTTTTTTTTTCTTTGTGGGTTATACCAGGGGATGCTCAAGGATTATTTCTGGCTCTGTACCCGGAATTACTTCTGATAGTGCTCAGGTGAACACAAGGGATGCTGGCAATCAAATACGGGTGGGCTGCGTGCAAGGCAAATGCCCTACCACTGTACTTTCAATCTGACCACCGCCTCATTCACGTTTTCTAAGACTAATAAGCAGAATATTCTTCAAAGTTAAAAATGTAAACACTTATGTATTCATACACAAGAATAGTATTCATAGAAGTATTAAAACAAAGGTATATTATTATACAAACTAAGATAAATCCTAAATACAGATTACTGACTTAAGGAAGATTCTGTGAAAAGGTGATATATTATCTCATTTCAGATGGGTGACATTCTGCAATGCTAAAATTATTGAGATATGCAAGCTCAGCACTTTCCAGACATCAGAATAGTGAGATGCAGGAAGATAATATAGCTATAGCACACAGGGATTTTAGAGTGTAATATTTCTACATGATATTGCAATGGTCCATATTGTATTTGTGAAAATCTATAGAATTATAAAGCACAAAATGAGAGCTACAATATTTTGAGTTTAAAATATAGATTCAAAGAATATTTAAAATATTTTTAGGAAGTTAAAAAGATCAAGAATTGAATACATAGCATGATAGATTAAACTAAATATATTACAACTGATTAAACCACTATGCTAAAAGGTAAAAGAACAAGGAGAAGGCTATAATGATTCATGAAGTAATGAATGTAAAAATGTAATAAATTTAAGTATATTTGAGCTGGATAGACTTTAGAATAAGCAAGTGCATAGTTAAGTATTACTTTAACAGTAAAAACTGTATAGGCTATATTTCTATTATATGCCCTATCACTATTAAAGACAAAAAAAAATAGACTAATTCCTGTTGGTTAGTACCCCATCTTAACTCTATTGCCTAACTTATATTGTCTTTTAAATTCAATTGAGGAAGAAATCTCAGTGAACATAATAACATTTGCAGACAGATTTTTATCTAGATATAATGTCATACAAGTATATAGAGGTTATACTTTAAAAATGAGTACCGTTTGTTCTATAAAGGCAAGAGTAAACTTTATAAATTGTATGAATATTGATAAATTAAATATAGAGATGTCTATCAAATTCCACTAGTATGTATTCCATATGTTTAGAAATGTAATATTGAACTAAAACACATGGAATTATTGAAATTATGCTATAAGGTAAAATTTCATGCAGTACTTATTTCTAATAGAGCAAAGAATAAAATTTCTTTTTTTGTGTGTTTTCTTATGGAGAAAAATGGTGATTTTTTAGAAAACACTTCTTAACTCCACTGGAAAGGCTGAGTAGAGTTAACAATTCATTATATCACCTCAGGCTAAGACAATTCATGGGTAGGGTTCATCTAAGTGTCTGTACTTAGGTACTGTACAGACCCCAGAAAACTCTTTCATAATGTTTGGGCCTAAATTCTCTAGTTGGATAAGTAAAGTTGGAGATAAAAATGTTCTGAATGAAAATGTGATGCTCCTAAGGATGAGCTTGTCTTTCGAGGAACAGATTCTTTAGAGACATAAAATGATTATTGATAGTGTCTTACAATTTTAATAAAAATCCTGAATATGCATTTGGAATATAAGATAATATAACAGATACCCCAATAGCAGCATATTTTGTGTTTGTTTCCCAGTAATATAAACATTGATTTAGTAGTTTCTGGGTATCACTCCAATTAATTTACAGAGATCAGTGAGTCACCATTATTTATAACTAAATTAGCTAACTATATAGTACCATCATGTAGTAATGTACATAAAATCTCAAAATATTATTTACCTCCTTGCTATGAATTTTGATCCTTATAATATGTGTAGAGTTATGTACCTTTTTATCACCGTTACAATTAATTTTCTTGCTTTAATACATTCCACATCCAATACTCTGGTGGAAGAGCAGTGGAAATACCTTTAAAGATGCTTCTTTGAAACTACAAATGAAAGTAAAAAGTATCACTATTTTGTTAGATTTTCAGTCGTTATGAATATTTATTTTTATGTATTTTCTTCCAAAAAATAGAGATATGAAATCGACACTTTTATAATCTATCAAAACACAATTAGAAAAGTCAAACTAAATTAAAAGAGTGGAGTTTAAAAACTGCAATTCACTTAGGGCAAGTTAGTTGCTATGACTGAATATTATATTTACCACAATTGTTGTGGAGGTAGATAAAAACAAAAGGAAATTCAGTGGATTAAAATTCTTATTTTTTAATAATAAAATAGCAATATTTTTAAGAGAAGTCCATTTTCACTCTAGAAATGTATTTGAAAGAAAATTTTCAGAATGATGATTGGAAATGTAGAGACTATTGCTTTTATCAATCATTTTGTAGGAATTTTAAAAGTAACTATTTAGAATGCTGCATTTATTTGCATGGCATATATACATATACATATATTTGTGTATATGCATATATATGTATATATACATATTGTGTATGTATATATATATATATATATATATATATATATATAATACCAAAATCAAAGTTCAGGTGAAACATGGATCAGGGGGTCTTGTCATAGGTGGAAATTAGCACAAACGTGTGGAAGTCAGAGGTTATGTAAGACAGAGAAGGGAACAATGTGCTAGTAAGTGTCGAAAGGGCAAATACCAACCTAGAACAGAGCATTCAATACAGGCATAAAGATACACATGATAACCTCTAAATATATGTATTACAATCCACAATATGTAAGAAAAGGAAGAGAAAGAGAGAGAGAAAAAGAGAGAAAAAAGAGGAAGAGAGAAAGAGAGAGAAAGAGAAAGAGAGGAAAGAGATAAAGTACCTGCCATAGAGGCATGCTAGGGGGGGGGAGGGAAATAGGGGACATTTGGTGGCGGGAAATGGGCACTGGTGGAGGGAGGGATGCTGGAACACTGTATGACTGAAATCCCCAAACATGAACATCTTTGTAATTATATATCTCACGGTAGTATAATGAAATATTAATGAAAAAAATAAAAAAGACCCAAAAAAGTAACTATTTAATGCATTGACCATGGATTAGTTCAGATTTATAGGATTAATGTACAAGTGGTATTTGGCAGGTGTGTAAGATAATGAGGACTGAATATATATCTTTTCATACTGTATCTAAGTACCAGGTAGCACAAGTGATGTATAACTTCCTCTAGTTTATCTTTCTGGCACAAGTTTGTCTCATAGCTTTAAACCATCTCATCAAGTTTTTCTCAGGTTATAAGTTAAAAGGTGAATTTTCTGGAAACTATTTGGAGTTGGTTAAGAAGTTATGTAAAATTTATGTAAAATAGTTAGGATGCTTTCTCACAAACTCAAAGTCCCCCCTTATTATATATCATTTTTCAAACATAGAATAGAATTTAAAGAGGCCATTTTTATTGAAACGCTGTGCTTTACAATATTGTTAGTCATGTTTTGCATGAATATATTGTTTCAACAATTCACACATCACCGGACTGTTTTTATCCAGCAGTGAATTCAGGAACCACCCTGTCCATATGCACTTCTAGGCTTAATTCTGTAGAGAAGAATTCACTAGCTTCAATGCCATTTGTTGTTCCCTTACTATGACATTGCACATAGAAAGATGCCTTTGCATTTTTTCCCCTTTTTACAGAGGAAGGAGGTAATGACAGAAACTTTGGGGAGTCTGTAAGGGTCAATTTCAGATTCACTTTCAGTGAGTGAGTTAAGGAAGTCATTTGACTTGCAGTTCATTAACTCTCAGATTCTTTTATACTTATGAAGATTAGTATTAGCACTGATAATTATTAGCTCTGTGGTTTCAATTATCTTTACCTGTATTTCTACTCTACTTATTTAGGAACTGATATTTGTCTAAAATAAATTTGGGGAGAGGATTTTACAATCCAAGTATAGAAGCTATTTATTTTGATATAGGATAGGCTAGTGTTTCATGAGTCTGAGGGTGGAGAGCAGAAAGTGAATTTAGTTGTGACTCTTGTGTCTCATTCTACTTTCTCCCAGTCTCTCTCATTCCATTTTTATAGTCCTTGTGTCTCTTTGTTAAAATAATTATTTTTCTCTGTGTGAGATTCTGTCATTAGATGAAAGGTCATGGTTATAATATGAATTCTGGATAATAAATACAGTGCAAAATGGATTGAAATGCATAGAGCAAAAAAGACTTTCCAATTAAAAAACACTTTTGCCAAGTCTGCACCAAACAAACAACCATATAGACTATGATTTCTCTTCAGTTATAATTAGCTGTCACTGGAAGTTAATTACTTTCAGGATCAAAGGAAGCAGAGCTAGAAATAAAATGGAGGAATTCCTTTTAGATTTAAAGTTTAAATAAATGTTTGCCTTAGGAGCAGACCATATGCTGAATCCATCCCAAAAGAAAAATAAACTTAAGATTCTCCAGTACATATAGACAGACTTTAAAGTTCACTGAAGGTGGACAAAGAAATAAAAGGCAGATTTTATTTCCTTTGGGAGTAACAAGTGGGAGATTTTGTAAGGTAGGATCTTTACATATCTTCCTTTAGTTTTCATCAGACCTGGGAAAGGTTGTACCTGCAATAAAATTTATCTGAAAATATTTGCTCCTAGGAAGACTTTTGAAATTCTGATTGTATTTCTGTTTTCTCTGAACAAAAGATCTACCTTATTAAATGGGATAATTAATCGTTGGAGTAGGTACAACTGTAATTGTAGACTTGCCAACTTATACCCACTATTCACTAGGTAATATTTATTATTTTGCACTCCTAAAATTAAAGCATTGAATTTCTCCCCAGGAAGTAGTTTGAAAAACCAACTATGAAAACACAAATGGAAATTCTATAATCATAATTTTAGTTTGTCTGCAAAGAGGTTATTATCTTTTGCAAAATGTATTTTAGAATACAATCTGATTCTTTATATTTCTGGAACAGTAAATAAGGCATAATAATTGATTATTATTATATAAGGAAGGGATAATTATTGTTCCCACTTTACTATCTAGAACTGTCTGAAAAGTTAAGTGACTTTCTGACCCATATATGTAATGTGAAACTAAATCTAAATTTAAAAAAAAAAGATTTGTCAACATCTTAAACCTGTTCTCATAAGCATCCCTCTCCTGTAAATTTTCTTCAAATTGATATAAGAAAGTCACATAACATAATTGACCATATTACTGATTTACTTTTTATTGTTATTATTTGTCATTGTAAAATAACGATAGACACAAGGTTACAAAGTTATTCAGGATTGGGTTTCAGTTGTGCGATGTTACAAAACCCTTCTCACAAATGTGTATTTCCAACCACCAATGTCAACCATCAGGTTCCCTTCTGGCACATGTGGAGACTGTAATGGGTCCTACTTACTCGGCAAACCATACCTACAGTACTTTCATCTTGCAAAGCCTGTCTCTTTGCATCTTGAACCATTCCCCTTTCCTCTTAGTACTCAGTACTCAACATTGCATTTTACTTCCCTTTTCTATGAATTCTTTTGCTTTAGGTTCTTCATAAAAGAGATCTATGCAATGATTTTTGTGCCTATCTTGATTGAGTTAACATAATTACCTCAAGATTAATTCAAGTTGTAGCATATAATAGGATTTAGTAATGTTCTAAATTTTACTACTTCATTTTATGCATATTACATTTTTTAATCTCTCTGTTGGTTGATATTGATTCCTTTAATAACTTTGTGATTAACAATATTGCAATGAATATCAGTGTACAAATAGTATTAAGTTTGGTTTCATGATGAGGTTTTCTTGTTATATGCAAAGGTATAATCCTGTGATTTCAATTTTGATATTTTAGAAATCTTCACACTGTTATACATCACAGCTGTAGCATTATTTTCTGTGTCAACATTCCCAAGGGGACCAATTTGTCCATATGTCTACCAGTATTTGTTATCCTTTATTTATTTATTTTTAATTTCCTTTCCCTTTTATTCTTTTACTTGTTTTTTTAGGACAATGGCATTCAAGTAGATGCCACCAATGCATCATTTTGCATTTGATTTTCATTTTCTTGATGAAAAAACGTAACTTTGCTATTTATCCTTTCTATCTTCTTCAGAGAAATATTGATTCAATTTTCTTTAAATTTTTAATTGCCATCTTTGTTTTTGTTGTCATTACTCTCAAGTTTGCAGGAGGGATTTACATATCCTAAATAATATCTCCTAAACAAGAACATCACTTTCACAAATATCACTTTCTATAGGTTGCAACAATTTTAAACAATAACATTAAAGCTTTCTTGTTTGTTTTTATTTTAGAGCCATATTCACCAGTGCTCAGAGTCACTTCTGGCTAGCACTCAGGGATCACTTCTGGTGGGCTTGGGGTAACATGCGGGATGCCAGAGATTGAATCCAAGCTGGCCTCATCCTAGGCACGTTACCGCACTAAACTGTACTGTACTTCTTAGTTATTTGACATGGTAGTGAAAGTGATTTGCATCTGACTTTTATAGGGTCTTAGGATTATATAACTATATCTAGATATAGATATAGATATAGATATAGATATAGATATAGATATAGATATAGATACACACATATACACCAATACAAAAGTTATTTTTATGTATGTATCCTTTCATAATGCTGTCTTATCCCATTCTAATTCAATTGAAAAAATATATTTAGCATTTCTTAGAAGGTATTTTATGCTCATTAACAACAGTATTGCTATGCATATAGCATAACCCCTGAGCATAAGCAGGGGTGGCCCACAAACAAACAAACAAAAATAAATAAATTGAAGTCAGATACCTTTTGAGGTGAAGGGAGATTTGGCCTGGCCTAGCAGTATGGGGGCAGGGCCTACTCCTAGCTCAGTGCTCATGTAGTGCTTGCAACAGTGCTCGTGGCAATAGTTCTGCCAGGGGTAGAAGCCATGGCTTCTGTTGGCAGTGTCTCCTTTTTCTTTCCCATCTTTAAGCCCTAAAGGTATCTCTTTTGCATTTTCTATTAGGAAATTTATTCATCTCTGTCTCTTTGAGATAAAATCCTTAGGGATTTAATTTGTTCATTTGATTGAGTCATATTTTCCAGCTTTTAAATATGGTAAAGGAGGTGGGAAGTGTGTTGATTCAGAGAGAGAGAGAGCTGAGAGAGGAGAGAAAAGAGAGAGAAGGAGATAGACACAGATCAAGAGTGTATGAGTATACATGGTCATTAAAAAAAGCATTCAGGGGCCGAGCGATAGCCCAGCGGGTAGGGCGTTTGCCTTGCACGCGCTGGCCTCTAGCCGGCCTGGGTTCGATCCCCAGCATCCCCATATGGTCCCCGAGCACCGCCAGGAGTAATTCCTGAGTGCAGAGCCAGGAGTAGCCCCTGAGCATTGCCGGGTGACCCAAAAAAGCAAAAAAAAAAAAAAAAAAAAAAAAAAAAAAAAAAATAAAAAAAAAAAAGCATTCATCCTCTCAAACTTTATATATTAGTGTTTTGAAGGGGGCACCTCACCCAGTGTTGCTTAGGGTTATTCCTGCTGCACTCATTCCTCACTCAAAGCCAGTTTGGGAGACCATATGGGATGCTAGGGATTGAATCTTACATACACAAAATTATTGCTATCTGTGTGTAAGATTTCATATATATATATATATATATATATATATATATATATAAGTTTTTGAGAGTTCTTAAGAATTCCTTGCTAGTACTTAGATATTTATATTACTGTATATATATATATATATATATATATATATATATATTACTGAGTCTTGTAGATGTATTTTGCCAGCTATACCTTTCTCCTACTGTCCTACTGAAATGGAACAGAAAGCAGTCCTCTGGAATAGCCCTCAAGAAGTTAAAAATGCTGGCACTCCAGTTTAGAATTCCTCATAGCCTCTGCTCTAGGATTCTAACTTTTCCTTTAATTTATGGTTCATTCAAATTTGGAAGGCCCATGTATATCCAACCCAGGGCTGTGCATTTAATCTCCTTTTACTTCCTTGTATTGTCTGTCTATTTCTATCTTTCTTTCTGTCACCTTATAACTTTCTCTTTAGAGTTAACATCATTATTAAACTCCTACACACAAGTGCACACCCACACACACACAAACGCATGCACACTGAATGTTAGATGTACAGTACAATAATATATTTTACCTCCCAAGATGAGAACACAAAGTTGGGTGTTTTATATTGAGGTTTATGCTGAGTTGTGCCAATTTGGAGGAGGGTAATTATAAGTACAAGTGTCATGACTTGCTTTGCTTGTTTGACTATGGCAACTGTTAATGAGTAAATAGAGTACGATAATTTCTGACTGGTTTGTGTTATTCTTGTAAAATTATTGCTATCAGTATATTATTGTTAAATTAATGTTTCTGATAAGGAGTTTGTGCTAGAGCTTGCTAATATTCCATCTTGTTTATATCTTGACACTTTGTCATAATGATTGACCACTCCAGGAATATCAGGATAGTCTTGTTTTAAAAAAAATCAGCATGATATAAAAATAAAACTCTTAGGGTCCGAGTGATAGTACATCAAATTGAGCACTTATTTTGTATGTGGCAGACCTGGGTTTGATCCCGGCACCCTTCATGGTCCCCAAACCAATAGGAGTGAACCCTGAGCACAGAGCCAGGAGTAAGCCCTAATCCCTGTTAAGCATTGTACCAAATAAGATAAAATAATCATCTTGGTTTATGGATATAGTGAACTTGGTATTGATAATTTACTATTTAAACCTAGAGAGACATGCAATGACTGAGCTAAGACTTAGCCAAATTATAAATGAATTTTGATATAATGAACAAATCGTAATCTTCATTCATTTAATTTTAGCAAGAAAAGTTATAACAGTAAGAATTCACTCAGAATTGACAAATATTGATCCCAATGAGACTTGAAACCTCATTCTAAATGACCTATAACTAGATATATTTAGTATTTTTACTTAAATATCACTTCACTTCATCACTTATCTTCCCATTGTTCATCAATTTACGGGAGCAAGCACCAGTAACATGTCCATATGTCCTGTCCTATAGCTAGCAAGTGTAGCCCAAGGGCATCTGCTTGCTCCAGGGACAGGAAGAGCCTCAAGACATTCCTTCAGGTCACAGGAATGAGGTCCATATTTGTTACTGGTTTCTGGCATATGAAATGGGCCAGCCCCTGGCAGAGTCCAACATTGCTCCAAGGGTTCACTCACACTTGTGGGGGAGGGGCCTTGCTGGCCAGACTTGGAGTGGGGATTTGGGCTCCTCCACCCTTTCCTCCACCTCCATGCCAGCTACCCTGGAAGAGCGACCACGCCAGAACCACAGCTCCATGGGTATGTGTGACAATATTCAATAGTACTAGATGTTAGGATCAGGTCCTCCCCAGAATCTTTCCCATTTATACACTGTATACAGTTTTAGGCAGGTTCTAGGTGATACCCATCATCCCAATAAGCCTAGCAAGAAGCCAGAGCAACCCACACGTCATGAGAGGTCAGTCATTCTCAACATCCAGACTCCACAGTTCCTCAGAGCTCCATCCAAGAGAAAACCTGATCTTTCCCTTTAAGTTTCATCAGTAAAGGCTCAAGATGAGAGCCTTCTACTGAGAGTATACCACCTACATAGCAGAGCCTGGCAAACTACCCGTGTTTTATTTAATTGATTTGCTATTACTTAAATGAATGCATATAATATATTATATATGTTTGGCTTCAGTTATTCATGAATAAGAGAACTTTATTAGTAATAAGAAAATTAATAAGACAATTATTAATAAGAAAAGTTATAACAGTAAAGAATGTGCTATTGACAAATACTGAGTCCAGTGAGACTTTGAACCCTCCTTCTAAATGACCTATAACTATGATATAGTCTTTTTTACTTAAATAAATGGATATAATATATTATATATGTTTGTTCCTCAGTTACTCATGAATTAGAGAACTTTATTGTTTGTTGTTTATTTTTTTGCTTTTTGGGTCACACCTGGCGATGCTCAGGGGTTACTCCTGGCTATTCACTCAGGAATTACTCTTGGCGGTGCTCAGAGGATCATATGGGATGCTGGGGATTTAACACAAGTTGGTTGCTTGCAAACAAGACAAAGCAGCTCTCCCTGCTGTGCTATTGTTCCGGCTCCTAGATATCTTTATTGATATATTATAAATATACCAAATGCTTCCAGATGGGAATTCTTTTTTTTTTTTTCCTTTTGGGTCACACCCGGCAATGCTCAGGGGTTTCTCCTGGCTCTGCACTCAGGAATTACTCCTGGCCTCTGGCGGTGCTTTCGGGGGGACCATGGGATGCCGGGATGCCAGGCCGGGCACAGGGCGGAGCCGTGCAGAGCAAATGCCCTCCACCCGCTGGGCTATGGCTCCGGCCCCCAGATGTAAATTCTTATACAGAAATTTTGTTGGGGCCGGAGTGATAGTCCAGTGGGTAGGACGTTGCCTTGCATGCAGCTAGCCTGTGCTGGCCTGGGTTCAATCCCCGGCATCCCATATATGGTCCCCAAGCACCACCTAAGGAGTAATTCCTGAGTGCAGAGCCAGGAGAAACCCTGATCATTGCTGGGTGTGACCCATAAAAGCAAAAAAAAAAAATTGTCAAGGCCATGTATTGTTTGGTTTCACTCTTAGAATGGAGGAGATGAGATAAGGAAACACAGTAATAATAAGAAAATTAAAGCAATGGCAAAACTACATATTACACTTTATATTTACATTTAATGCTCACCATTAAATTCCAGTTTGTCTTCCTTTTGTGTCTCTAAGATTATTGAATTGGCCTTGACTTGTATAAATATTTAGGCCCAAGCTTAAAAAACAAAAACAAACTTGACATCTATTGCCCTGACTAAAGTGTAATCCAGAATTATAAAAGGTTTAAAAGATGATGTCCTGAGACCAGAATGATAGGGCAGCAGGTAAGGTGTTTGCTTTGCTTTGCTAAAAAACCCAGGTTTTGATCTCTGTCACCTGAGATGGTTCCGTGTCTGCCAGTAGTGATTCCTGAGCACAGTGCCAGGAGTAAGCTCTGCACAGTAAGTGTGCTTAGCCCCAATAAAAAAAAGACTTGTGAATAGGCTTATAAGTTTCAACTGAGGCTGGACTAATGTTCCCCAGGTTATTGAGTCACCTTTTATATTTCACTTATGCTTAATTTGGTTTTTATTGTGTTTTAATCAGGAACCATTGCGTAAAGCTTGAACCAAGTTTGGAATTTTATGTAAAATCATGAAAAAGGGCACAAGAGACTGATGAATATAAAGAAATGAAAAATAGCAAAATTCAATTTAATAACATTAAAAATTAAAGCACCAACTTGTTCATTCTCATAAAAATCATCAACTTTATTCTAGCCCAATCATGAGAGCTAAATGCTAGCTAGGTTAATGATAGTCTTACTAATCTGTCATCAGACTATTAAAAGACCATATAGGGCATTGACCTTTGTAATTATGCTAATAGCAAATCCTACTTTATATCTGAAAATATCAAAGGACTTCAAAAAGGAGTCTCCTTCAGAGTGTTTCTTCATTTTATATTGGGTTTACATTCATAGGAATGAATTCAAGTTTCTTTTTCAGTTTCTTTTCACACTCATATCACCTACACACCATTTTTAAATATCTCTAATATTTCTTTTCTATGTGCAGAGTGAAAAATATTAGTTAGGAAGAGAGGCCATTACTACTATGCATACTAACATATTTGGGGGTAGAATACATAACTTTGGCAGAAGGACATGGATATTAGCATTTCTAGACCATGACCAACATGAACTTAGTAAATAATACGCATATGTTTTGGGGTTGATATTACAGTGATCTCTGGATTCTAAGTCCAACTTTAACACAATTGACTAAGTGTCTTTAAATTTTCCTATGATTCATAGACTTTATATATATATATAAATTTCATAATGAAATATTTATAAATAAGTGAAGTATAATAAAATATTAATG
>JAJIBD010007469.1:0-165753 GCA_021461705.1 Cryptotis parvus | reverse complement strand
CTCTCAAAATACATATTAACACTATCAAATGAGTGTAATTTCCAAATACGACTATCTTAAAAAAGCTTTTATGAAACTCTCTTTGTTATTGTTTTGCTTTGGGACTAGCGATGTTTGACCTGATCAGGATGACTAACTTCAATTAGGATTGACTATTTCAGTGAGAAAAAAATGGGAAAAGCATCAAGTTGACCTAAAAGTCATTCAGCTTCTTTTATGCTCAATCATATCTTCTTAGCTCTAAATTCTTTAGTCTTGGGCCGAGTGGATAGCCCAGCGGGTATGCTTGCTCTTGCATGTGGTCGCCCATGCTGACCCGGGTTCAATCCCCAGTATCCCATATGGTCCCCCGAGCATCGCCAGAAATTCTTAGTCTCTAAATTGTCCATCTTTTTAAAAATTAATTGATAACTAGAGATCAGAGTTTTGGGTACAGAACTGAAAAATTTGGGTAGACTATGATGTTTCTAGTAATCTATCCTGTCATGACTTACTTCGGTAAATTACTTTAAACTTTATTTGCTCATCTATCATCATCTATCTATCTATCTATCTATCTATCTATCTATCTATCTATATCTATCTATCTATCTATCTATCTATCTATCTATCTATCTATCCATCTATCTATCTATCTATCTATCTATCTATCTATCTATCTATCTATCTATCTATCTATCTATTTATCTATCTATCATCATCTATCCATTCATTTATTTTTTGCCCTTTTTGGGTCACACCCAGCAAGACTCAGGGGTTATTCCTGGCTCTTTGCTCAGAAATTACTCCTGGCAGTGTTCGGGACCATATGGAATGCCAGGGATCGAACCTAGGTCAGCCGCATGCAAGACAACTTACCCATTGTGCTATCTCTCCCAATTCTTACTTTTAAACATCAAGATGACTACTTTTTGGAAGGAAATTATCCTCATTGCTTATAGAAATATGAAATATGCTTAAATGTGTTGATATACAATTATTAAATAAACAATCTAAAATATTTTTTTACATAAAATGTTGAAAACTCATTTTGAAATTATTCATTGTATTTTAATATTTGGAGTTGGTGACACCTAGACTATTCACAATTATTGTAACACCTTTCTTAGCATGTTTTCTATTTCTAGTCTTTGCCTATAACTGAAACCAATCATGTATATTTTATGAAGGACTCCAAAGCAATTTGCAAATATGCATCATGAGATCCCTAAATCACTTTGGTCCTGGGAGGACTTATCAACTCCTTGGTTTTTCAGCATTAAGTAAGCATTATCTTTCATCTTACATTCATCTCAAAAGATTTATGAAGACAGAGAAAAAGAAATGGACAAATGTTATTTCACTCTTATATTACTTCATATTATATTATGTCATTATTTTCTTAATTTAAAAATATTTCTTTTATTAAGTGAGCAGAAAAATTACATGACTGAACAAACTGAAACTACAAAGTGTGCCCTTTACAAGACTGAATGAAACAATAGTCATCAGAAGGCGAGTGTCAATTTCCTATAATGAAACTTCATGCAACAACATCCAGTGGACAGAATATACAGAATTGAGGCTGAACACAAAGGCCTCAAACTGTTGTCACTTGGAAAAATAATAAGATTGAAATGTCATTAGATTGTCTTAAATCTCCATTGGCAGGAAGGAATATACTTTTATTGTTTATTTCTTGTTTTAAGAAATAAAGTTGTATTGTTGTTATTTTAAAACACATTTAGTCTGAAAAAAAATGTAAACTCCCAAACTCCCCAAACTGTTTTTTTCCCTACTACCAAAAAGCTTTATATGGATCATTCTTTGTGTAAATATAAGAGTTTTTGAATGATGTTTTTTTCCCAAGTTCTAGGTGATCAAAATGATTTACAGAGTATATCAGATCACCTGTAGATCAAGGTGATTTACAGAGTAAGAAGGTAGCCAGGATTATAGTCAGGTATTTTCTATTCACAGTAGCTTTCCAGAAAAGAAAATTCATTTGTCTTTCCATTGTATGCACAAAATTGCATCTATATAATTAGAATTTAGAATTTCATTTGATAGTGAATTTAAAAGAACCACACAATTCTTTACTTATCCTATAAAATAAACTTCCATTTATTTTCAGTCATTTATTCATCAAATAAATATCTATAGAATGAGTACTATTTGGTAGGCTTTTTTCTAGTAATGAAGATAAGTCAGTGAACAAAAATGTTAGTAAGTGCTATGAAAGCAATAAAACAAAGTGAATGGGGGAGGAAGTATCAAAAGCTACTTTAGTTTTTCTGATAGAAAAGGACTATTTGTAGACCATTTAAGGAATGAAGAAAGCAAGAAATGCACCTACATGGAGGAAGATATATCCAGACAGATACAAGCAATAAGGATAGAGACTGAGACAGGAACATGCTTTGAGGGTTTCCTGGGAAAAGCAGGGAAAGCAGTGTGGTGATAGTGGTGGTTAGGAATGGGCTGAAGTTTGGAAATATTTACTGGGGTCTTAAAGGCCAATGTAAGGCCATTGACATTTTAAGTAAGATGGGAAGACACTGAAGACTTAAGCAGAAAAAATGTCGCAACTTATCTGAAAGTGTTACCAAAGGTAAAAGTGACTTGGACTCAGATTGGACTATAATATAGTCTGAATCTAGGAAAAACAGGATTTTTTCCCTCAGCTTAGATATGGCATATAAAAAAAAACAATTAAGAGTTAACTTTCAGCCTTTCTGATATGGAAGATTGGGGTTGCCATTTGCTGACATAAGGAAGACTGTAATTGGGAGTAACCTGATGTGCAAATTAGTTTAGATATAATTTATCAAGTTTTAGGTGACAATTACACATACAAATCAAGATGTAAACTTGGAAGATATACATACATACACACATACATACATACATGCATGCATACATACATGCATACATGTATCACATATGAATCTGGCATCCAGGGCTACTAAACAAATCTTGAAGAGCAGTCAGGAAACTAGGGATGAAAATAAAAATGTGGGAGTTGTTGGTAAATAGATGGAGTTTCAAGCCTCAAACTACAGATCATTTAGAGAGGGGATACTCATTATTGATTGCCCCCATGTGAATCAGAAAGGAAAGAGAATGAGAAGAATATCCTAGAGATGAAAGTTATTAAATCAAGATACATGAAGTCAGAGACCCTTCATCTCACTTGACAGCCTGGAGATTGCTGGCAACCTTAGAAAAAGCTACTATGGTGGACCCATGAGTCTGACTTAATTTGACTTAAGAGAGCAAGGAAGGAGAGGAATTGAGATAATGTTTGCACAGCTCTCTTGTAGGAGCTGCACTTTGAACAGGAGTTATTTAGAGAGGATAGTGAGGCCAAGGAGGTATTGGTAGAACAAGCTATAGCAGCACAAATGTACTATAGTTGGAGCAATGAACCTTATTTAATGAGGTTGGATGGCATCTACCTATAGCAAACAAGAAGACTTGCCTGTTATTAACTCAGAGGGAATTGTGGATTAAATTGACAATGATGAATTTCACTGGACAAGGTTAAGAAGTTTTTGGACAAGATCAGGGCACTTTGGGGAGGTTGTTAATGTAGATACTGAAATCACCAAGAATTTTAAAAGGTGGGAGTAGGGATAGTTATAATGAGACAACAGTTAGAATATTTATGCAATGAAGGTGAGTTATTAAAGGCAACTGGAAACTTTATGGACTGATGGCAAGAGTTTTAAAAAGCATAAACATTTTTAGAAGGGAGAGCCAATAATCTGGTAATGGCCAAGGAACAAGCAGGTGTGCTAATGCTTTTAAAATCATATTTTGACAGAGATAAAATAACAGATATACTCCTGGTCACGATGGGGACCGTTTGGATTCGTTGGCAAGAATGTATTAATCATTCCTAGCTAAGATATGGAGAAAAGAGTAGACAATCACTGGAGGTCTCATGTGTGTGTGTATGTGTGTGTGTGTGTGTGTGTGTGTGTGTAAATGCTTGAATGACTAAAAAGGTTCAGAATATAACATGTTATAAGATTATATTTTATGGTACTAATACCAACCTAGAACTGAGCATTAAATACAGGGCAAAAAGATACACATGACAATCCTTTAATGTATGTTCTGTAATCCATAGTCTGGAAGGGAAGGAAAAGAGAGAGAGAAAGGGAAAGAAATAAAGAACTTGCCATGGAGGAGGGCTGGGGAAGGGGGAGGGGAACCGGGACGTTGGTGGTGGGAGATGGGCACTGGTGGAGGGATGGGTGCTGGAACACTGTATGACCAAAACCCAAATATGAACTTTTTAATTGTATATCTCATGGTTGTATAATAAAATACTTGAAAAAGATTATCTTTTATGTTGGCACAGGTAAGTATATTATCTAGCTTTAGCACTTTTATGACAAATTAAAACACTTTTGAAAACTGGGGTTTAAACAATATAAATGATATATTATATATAGCAAAAAGACAATCTTTCCTTTATAATATTGGCACCCCTGCAGTCAATGTTAGCACTGTAAATAAGACAGCTAAGATGCATAAATATAGTTTAACAACATCCAGTTTTTAAAATTCATTCAAGCAATCTTCATTTTACCCCACCCCCACCCCACAGTCCCTTTCCCACCACTGTACACTTATTTCTGCTTGTAATGTACCATTTGAAGTTTTGATACAGGGAAATACGTGAGGTTTTAAAATAATCCATAATGCAGTATCACAAGTTCTTAACATTAACCCCCGGGAAGAGTAAGAAGAAATGGCAACTGGGACATGGAAATTCTTATATACAATTAGTGACATTGCTAGAAGTGAAAATCCAACTTTCTACCGGCATTTGATTAGCCTCAATGGTGTGATGCAACTTAATGCTGATATAAAACAACTGAAGCCAAACACTCTCCTGCAAGGAGTTAGTTTGAGGGTGTCTCCACAAAGCTAGACATCTGGAAACTGTAACATTTCTATTTTCCATTGTATTTTCTTGGCTTCCTCCAAATGTTAGACATTGTGGACGCAAAGAGTAAGATTAGAATCTAAATTTAAAATACTCCAAACCTTATCAGCAATTTTCATTTTAAAAATACTTTTATGGAGATTTTAAGTTTGACATATGCTGGTACTCCTTGGAATAAACGTCCTATGAGAATAAAGTTCAAGGAAGACTTATATTCTCATATTGTTTGATGCTTTGCAAACCTTAAGTATTTTGACTCCCTATGGAGAGACTTCCAGACTAGGTATAGTATGTAAGTCAAGAAGAAAAGCAGTTGGCAGGAATGTACAAATAGTTTGTTTTTGAACTTGCAGATTCACAAGAGGTTTTCATTGTGGGGGTGTCATAAAAGAGAGGTGTTTATAACTATCTTGAACCTATAAAAGGACAGCACAGTTTAGGGTTTCTGATAGACTATCACAATCAAGATAAAACATAGTCGCATTTATAAGAAGTACTGGCAGGTAAAATAAATCAAATCTAGACTTTTGATTTTATGTCGTAACTATGTAGTAAAAAGAGAAGGTAGGTTCTGGATTTGTTTTCATTTTATGATTTCCTTTATTCAATTATATTATATTTTAAAACTTTTATATTTGGGTCATACCTAGTGGTGCTCAGAGGCTCCTTCTGGCTTTATGCTTGGTTGGACCATGTCATGTTGGGGATTGAACGCAGGGACTCCAGCATACAAAGCATGTGCTCTAATCCTTTGAACATTATGCCTAGTCTAGACTAAAATTTGGGAGAATGAATTCAAAAGTAAAAATAACGATTCATAGAAACTGTTGACATGATTATAACATGCCATGAGAGAGGATTTGAAAATAACTGGAACATATCTAGTATATGGTAGTAGTCTTCAAATTTAACTCTTATTTTGTATGTTGTTCTATTTTTTTTCTATAGTTTAAAAGTGTTTGATCAGTAAATGTATCATCTTGTTTGAAAATAATGTGGTACATCTTATGTTTTAAATCCACCAGCACAAATGCAAGTGAGGCCCATTCAAGCAGACTTTCAAAGACAGCCGTACTATTAGCACAAAGAGCTTGTCCACATTTCAAGAATACAATGACAGGCACTGGAACACATAATAGTAGAGAATTTTTGTTGTTGTTCATACATTGTCTGGTAATGGACAAAATCAAAATGATTCTGGCCTGAATTTCATCTCTTTCGTAATCTATGGTGCAGGGACCAGAGACACCAATTACCAATGAGTCACAAGAGCAGACAGAAGACTGTTAGTGGACTTTACAGCAGATAATAAAATGATTTTACAACGAATGTGTATTGATGCAAACTATGTAAGAGTGTTACTGGTTTTGGCATATCGAATATTGACAGAGAGTGTTTCTTTGTCAAGACCCTGAAGGAACAGTTTGAGGCTCTTCATATTCCTGAATCAACCAGATGCCATTGGGCTACATTGGCACGTGATAGGGTCCAATGGAAATGTTACTGGCGCCCGCTCGAGCAAATAGATGAATAACGGGATTCAAGTGATCAAGTGATCAAGTGATGTAAGCGTGTATTTTAGAAAGCAATATCAGTGTTAGAAAAATTGAATCCCAGTCCAAATGGCCATGTGTGATTTTAGTTGTACCTTAATCTATCTGTTAGATACATAAACAGCTCTGAGCCTTATTGTAACATTACTTATGTCTTCAAGAAAAATAATGATCTTTTTCTAAATGGAGCAGTTTGATTTTATGTGGTACTTAGTGCATTAGTATTGTGTGTGGTCCCAATGGTCTGAATGCAACTGACATGGTGAGAATTTGAAGAATCCTTGTAGGTCTCCCATTCCTACCATTAACTAGATGTAAAAATTCTTGCTACAAAAGATTGTAGTTGCTGATCGCGTAAGAAATGATGGCTACTTGTTAGGCCCAAGACCAAATTTATGGTGTGGGCAGACTCAGCGAACTTTTATTATGCAATCATAACTTTGGAGCAGTAAAGATGGAAAAGGTCTAGTGACACTTATTTTGGGGAGAGGGCTCAGTTTTTCCATGTAGAAAATGAAAGTTCAGGAAGAACTGAAACTAAAAATTTCAACTTCAAAACTAGTTTTAAAGCGGAAGAAAATTTTATCAAGACTTTGCTTGGAAGAATTAAAGCATCCTTCCATTAAAAATTATGAAAAAGTTAAAGGAAACAGTGTAAAAACTGAATTTGCTGTGAACCATGGTCTGCAGGAAGCTGGTCTTGTATGTCAGCGATAGGATCTATCCTGAAAGAGGAAAATGTATTTTTGAAGATAAAAACTCTAAGGAATTTTTTAGATATCTTTAAGATATCTTTTTAAGACAGACCTGTGGGGGACCCTTTTTAAAATTTGCTTTTACCTTGACCCTCAGTGTAAAGTGTTGTACAAAAATATAAAAGGCATAGCTTGATGTTTAACGTCTGTGTTTTATTGTTCTTGGCACCAGAAAAGCTCATGTTCTATGTTATGTCACTGTACATACTGTAAACAAGACTGCATTAATATTGTTTTATGATTTTTTGTTTCAATGAATCTAGATTTTAAAAAATACATTCACAAACTACCTTATGTTTAAACACAATGATTCCCTTTTATTTCTTAACTATACCCAAAATCCCACAATAAAAAAATCATTTAAAGCTGTGCGTTTCAAACTTATCACTTAGAAATTAAAACAAAACAAAACATGAAAACAACGATCAGTTTGCAACATAATTTAAAGAAGCTTCTGGTTTAAAATACCACAGCAGCAATATAAAGAGCTTGTGGCAATCATATTTGGGGATGAGACCCACACAATATATTTTATCCACATCAGCATCCAATCACAGTAGTTGCTAAATTTAATCCAAAAAGTTATTGCTGAGTTTTTTGTATGGAATTTGCGGAGGTTGTATTATTCAGCAGCAGTAAAAATGAGAACAGGAAAGTTTCATTGCTTTTGAGAGCTAAAGGGACCACAAGAACACCTTGGATTGGCTGAAGATAATCAGTTTCATCACTGTGTGTTACCTACTTAAAATAAATGCAAATGAGAACCATCTTTATGGGAGGGACATAGTCATCTAATTCATGACCCAGAATAATATTTCCTCTTCCCCCCTGACCCAAACCACCAGATTGGAGTGGACCCATTTTCCTACAGTGTGTTTAGTTCTCATTAATAGTACATTTGCTGCACTTGTTATTAGGCAAAATCACAGCTTTGAAAAAAAATCCATAATATTCTGATGTGAATTTTTTTTTTCAGAAATAAACCACATTAGATTTTGTGCTAACTGGAAACATTTCTCTTCCAGTTTTTAAAAGAACAATTTGGCCAACTACTGTTTTATCTTCAAAGAATGTTAAGTACAAGTGAGATTGCCAATTGAGCTCTCTATATGTCTCCTGGAGATAACACTGCTGTGATGAACAGTGAAACAAAAACAAACAAAACGAGGTAGGTTAAAACAGGAAGCGCAACACAGATCTTTTTTTTTTGTTTGTTTGCTTTTGTTGTTTTTTTGTATTTTTGTTTTTGCAACACCTTGATACCATGGGTGGCCATGCTTGTAGCTTTGGAAAAAAAAATCTCAGACAGTCACATAAGAGTTCAAATCATCCGAGTAAGAGTTTATAAGGACACGAATCAATCTGAACTAAATACATACATATTTCTGCACAAATGATGTTTACCATATGTTGGGTCATTTGGAGGAAGGTTAAATGATTAGGGTCTCAGAATTTTGGCCAAAGCCTTGCTTTCAAATTCTATAGAATTGGAACCAATGATACCTACAGTGTCTCAAGCAGGCTCAGTAGTCTAGTCCTTTCTCTCACCATCCCAGAGAGAACACAGGTAGCTCAGAAACATTTATTGTTATGTTTTCAGTCAGAGTTTTCATCTTTAAAAAGTGGCACCCTCAGGAGAAAGCTGGGTATGACCAAAACCTGTACATCACCCGTTCCCCAGTTCCCAGAAAGAACTCAATAGCCTCAGTCCAACTCAAGTTCAAACTGAGAGTCCTCTTAGCTGGGAGGCTTTGTGCATTTTATAAAAAAGAATGTCCCCCTCTCTCAAACTTAACTTATTTCCCAGATGCTGTTGCTCTCTGGCCCCCTTCTCTTATACCTTTTGGGGCCCTGAGCTGTTGCATAAGAGCTGAGGGAACACTGTGTTACAGACTCCCTCAATCGCAAGAGCCAACTCAACTCAATGGCACTACTATCCCATTCAGCACATTCCATTCTGAACAGGCCATATAAAAACAGGGCCTGCCAGTCTCAAAAAACGGTAGTTGGAGTTTTTTAGTCAAAGGCTAGTAGTTTAGCCATTTAAAATCTATTGCCCCAAAAGAGGGAAAACTAGTATTTTCTTTTCATTTTAAAAATTCATTAGCCAGTTGCTATCAAAAAGCAACTTTTTGGATTGGTGAAGGAATAAAGAGTTGTAAAATTATCCCACGATGCGCTTATGGCCTTCAGCGTAAGGAGATAAGGTACATTTATTGTGCTGTCTCTCACCATTTAAAACTGGAAATTTTATAACATATTCTTAAAGCTAGCAGGCAGACAATTGAAAAGACTCAATTTCTCAGTATGCATACTCTCCCCATTCTTACAAAGTAAAGAGGTAAAGAAAAAAGGTAAATAAAAGAAAAACAATAACCCAAAACTCAAACTCCATTGTAACACAGCTTAATTATAAGAGCACACAATATTTGTTTCTATCCCTAACTCCGAAGGGCATGTGGTCCGTCTTTGTCCACAGAAAACGCAGCATTCTTGGGGATCTCCTGGAAATTTCTGCCACCTTTTTCTCTCCTTCTCAACCAGGCTGCAACATTGAAAGATGGACTGATTTGGGACAGGTGGAGGGAGAGGAAAAGGGGAAAGCGGTATGTTCAACCAAGCCTTCTGATTCTGCCTCTAGACTGGCATAAGTCCACATGAGTTATGTTCTTTTAAATTAGAAATAACGCCATGAAGATAAGTGCCAAGTGCTCTTCTGTTACCAGTTCATCATGGAATTTCTGTTGAGGGTCATGAAAAACACTTGGCTACTTCCTCCAGATCGCACGGATGCAAAAATACCTGTTTGAAATTAAAAACAAGTTAGTTCGGCTGTATGGTTTCTTTCTTTCTCAACCGTCCATCCATTAACTCTCACATGTCCTATCTTTGCCATGAGTCAGCTTTTAAGACACTATGGCTGGTGTTTATAAAGTGCCTTTGGTACAGTGCATCCTCTCTAAAGATCCCTGCCTATTCTCTGACCTTTTATTACTACAGTGAGCATGGCTTTCAGAGACACACAAAGGGTTTTATTTTAATTTGCAATACTTGTTTGTTCATATTTAGGATAACATATATGTTTTATTTCTGGCCTTGTACACAGTAGTTAATTTCTGCTAAGTCACAGAGGCCCCCTTCTCCCCTTAGGATGTCAGAGAGCAGACTTGGGATTGAAGAGAATCCCTTCAGACTCCTAATAACAAGGCAGAAATTGGGGTGAGGTGAAAGTGGGTTACTATACAACTTCAGTTCTCAATATTTTAATTAGGAAAACCAAAGTGGTTATGTTAAGAAAACATTTCATAGGAGCTAAATAAACATTTGGCATTTTAAGACTTAACGTTTGACTTTATTTTTTCTTGTACTGCCATATCTCAGGCCAAATGAGATAATATCTTCGGCCATTTGAGATAATGACATTAATAAATAGAACTACTATTCCTCATGTCTGGGTTTCTTAAGACACTTTATTAAAAAATTATGAGAAGGAAGCAAAATGTGGGTTCCTGCTTGCTTGAGCTGAATGTAAACGCACCACTGCCTGTGGAGAACATAATTCCAGGCTGTGGTCTAGCCCTTAGTCAGCTGATACCAAACTTTGTCCAAGGCATTTACTTTTGTCACGGAAAAAACTTGTCTGCTACTTCATTTCCACAACTTCTTTAGAAGAACAGTAAATAGTCTAACAGCAATTTGTGAATTTCTCTGGAAATGCTCCTCACTCAGCTGGTGCTACATAGTTAGACAAAGGTACTCTTAGGGTCAACGGAGCAAATGGGGGAGGTACAGAGAGCCCACAGAAAACCACAATGAGGGAAAGGATAACTGCTGAGTTGTGTGAACCCTAATCTCCAGTCACCTAACAGTGGTGTCTCTAATACTGAACTAGAAGGTGTGGGCATGGCATGAAACAAATCTATTGGGGTAGGTCTTCAATGAACTGCAGTGTGGAAATGGGATCCATGTCTGGATCTTTATTTGTCTTATGATTCCCTGGTGACAAGGTGGAGTATAGAGTTTTATGTAGGGGGAGGTCTATTTTCTGGTAAGGCCCTGGAGCCATCTCTTCTAACTACAGTTGCTATCCATACGGACCATACCAGGTTGCAGTATTTGATAAGGACCAAATCTAGTCACTTCCAGGGCTACTACAACAAGTTTGATCTCTGAGCAAATAGGATCGGTCAAACAATATCTGCCTTTTCAATCCAATAGACTTTTCTACATTCTTTTTTACAGTTTATATCTGTTTTGGGGACATGGGTGGGGAATAGACTTTCTAAGTCAATTATAGTCACAAAGGATAAATTCACAAATACATACAACTTAGATACTATAAACTCTGGGTTAGTCTACAGGGAAGGCAGCAAGAAACAGCACTGCTGCGTAACACTCTTTTGAGGTGACTGATCATGCCAGACGACATTGTCAAGTTCACTGGAAAACAGTCCCCTATGGCCCTTCAGAAGAAACATGGCTGGAATGACATAGGACATGGCACTAGTTGAGTTTGTGATTGTGCATTCCTTAAAGAATGGGTGACGTTTTAAGGTTCATTTCCCTATACATCAAATATTTTACATTTAAAGTGGTATATAATATGATGGGACAATTCCAATGGTGACCTTATGAAAAGTTTCAAGTGGAAGTATAAAGGTGACTCATCATACTGTGAAATGATTTATGATGGGCCAACATTCTAAATGCTTAGGACAATTTGGGGATGTCTATTGAGTCATTATAAGGCCTGCAGGCCACAAAAAATACTAAGAGTTCACAGAAAAATTCTAGATATTTTTGCCTTTTTTTTAAATGTGAAGAGTATGTATTTTGAGTGTTCACATGAATCAAACCAAATAATGCCATTTCAAGATAATATTGATTGCTTAACACAGATGTGATTCAAATAAGTATAAAAGAAAATGAAGGTTTCACAGGTACCTGGTGGTCTCTTAAAATGCAAACACTAATGCAAATGTTGAAACGGATTTACCTTATCATTTCTTTCACATAGAAACTTTAACCTTTGAGCTCGCTTATGCATAAATACTCCATCCAAATGTCCTGTTTCCACTGACCGGATCTCAATAGCTTTCTCGCCCCAGCCCATTATCTGATTGGAATGAATGTAGGCTGTCAAAAGGAATTTCCAAAACTGCATTAAAAACATTAGATGGGCAATAACTCACAGCATCTGTTCACAACTTAACCACAAAAATGACAAACAACTTGAGATAAACAGACAAAGCAAGTCTTACAAGAGTTATTCACAGACTTTTTTTTTGTGGAATCAAATGGTTGTTTCACATTTCTTGATTTTCTTTTCATTTGGGGAGTGTAACTGCTGAAGGAGATAAGGAATAGTTAACCTACCCACAGATGTGGGCATTTCTCCCCCATTGGAGCACCACATCCTTAGTTATCCGGCCATAGGTGTTCACATACACCCCCTCATCCTCATAGCAAACAAGCATTTCCATTCCATCTGTTTTAGGCAAGATGACAATGGCATGAGGAGTGATATTGCCCTGAATCTAGAAGACAAAGAAAGGCCAGGCATTATTTCTTTCAAATAAAAATGACATCTTAACTATTAATCTCTAAGAACTACAAAATATTTTCCATTTTTAACTCCAGAGCTTAACATTTAATATTACATAGATTAACCACTGATATGAAAAGTACAATTTTTTCCTCAAAATACAATTTTTTCCTCACTACATGGAGAATCTAATTTATTTGTCTCTAAAAAGAGGGACAACTATGAAGCAGTTACCATGTGATAATCACAGGACCCTTTACATGACAACTTTATATTATTTGTAGACTAACTCCCCAATTATCTTTGAAAATGAAAAAGTTGCATCTCATAGGGATTATGTAAATTGACCAAAGCGGCACTAATCTTTGGTGATAGAACTGGAATTAAAGCACATATTTTGAATTTTGAAAAATGATTTGTTTTCATGAGAAAAAGTGATTTCCAAGAAAGGTGAGGAGAATGCAAACCAGCTGACTATATTGGAAAAGACTCCACATGGGACCAAAATGTGGGAGATTCAAAGTTTGATCTCTAGCCCTTCAGCTAGGAGAATATAAAACAGATGATTGATCTAGGTGCTAGATACCAAAATAACCCAATTTAAGAGTTTGTTAAAAGGAAATACTTTCATTTATAAGCTCATTTAAAAATGTCACACAATTAAGGTAACTGCTAAGTGCCTGTACTAGAAAGAACATGTGTTGCTGCTCTGCACCCTGGGTTGAGGGGTCATGACTGTCCCACGTGCACATTTACACACAGTGACATACTGCAGAGCTGTAACGCAGGACAGCTGTGCAAGTAGATTGAGTGCGAGGTACTAAAACAGTTGTGCTTTTTTGGGGAGCAAAGTTTAAAACTCAAAATCTCATTCAACTATAGATAGTATTTCAGACTTTCTTGATAAAGAATTTTTTGATGTGCTAGCCTTTGGGTTACAAATGGGACACAAAATTGCTTCCCCCAGCAATCGCCTTAGTCAAAGAATATACAAATATCTTTAAAATTCATGTTTTAAGCAAGTGTCTGTAGTTATGTCAAGATCATGCTTAGGCACTGTGTCATAAAGTAATGTTACTACTACAGTGTGCAGAGAACATTGCCAAATGCTTCAGATGAATCGCAGTGTGCTGATGAGGCCACGCTGGGCTAGGTCTTTTTATTTCCATTCTACAGATATGAAAGTTGAGGGTTGAAGTGTTCTCTAATGGGGCATTACTGTAAAGTGAATCTCTGCTGGGGTCAGACATGGGCTCCATGTCTGACTCCATTGATCTAAGATAATAAGGAACAGAAACTCAGAAAAAAGGACCACTGGCCTTTGACCACATGAAATGAATCCATCTCCCTTCAAAAAACTGCAAATGGGAATACATCTATGACACCATGATTAAGAAAAATAGTAAACTATGCACTTGAAGGCAACTAGTATATATATATACTTCTCTGTCAGATTTCAGCTCTGTGGCTGATTAAATGACGGTATTAGGTACTGAACCAGTCCAGAGGTTCTGAACTCCCTTTAAGACTCTCTTCAAGCACTGCCCTTAGGCAGACTCAGCCAACCCTTCTCTCTGCTCCTCTAACTCTCTATCCTGCCAGGCTCTCTACTCCGCCAACTCACTCCTGGAGCCAGGCTGAGAACCAGTCTCAAGTGACTCCTCAACTGTTTCTCCTAACTGTATATCTCTTAATTAGGACACTATGACTTTAAATTAAATCTTAAAGGAGTTCTAACCCTAACACTTCTCTTTAAAGTCCAAAGAGATAAGTTAAATAAATTACAAATAATTGCTATTATGTATTATTCAGTTTTAGCTTGTCAGAAAGTTAAACTTAGATGCTGTATTTATTAAAAGCATTATTTATTTAATGAAGGCTCAGTGTCCACCTGCTTTACTGATTTGTCCAAGTTAGAATGACTTTCATTAAAACTGGAAAAACATTTTTACATGCAGATTTACACAGCACACATTGATAGTTGTCTGCAAGAACTTACATGAGATGGTATGTAGATATCATAAGAGTTTCCTGAATCAACATCAATTACATGGAAACCAGTGTGTGAACCAAATATAACCTTTAATCTTTGACCTTCTTCTACCGTGAGATCAACAAGCAGAGGCTTGTGCTGGAGATCTGCAAAAAGACTTTAAACATCACACCATGAGTATCCACACCATTCAAAGGGTAATCTTAATAATTTTGTCCTTTGGCCATGGCCTTGAATAATTCAATGCATGACTTTGAATTTGAAATGTCTTTCAATTTAGGTTTTCTATAAGAGTGAGCACACATTTGTTATTCTAGGAGGAAGAGTTTCTAGGAGGAAGATTCTAGGAGGGAGTTTACCACACCTTGTAATTCATGACAGAGATGTGACTTACAGTCATCAATTATGGTTGCATTATCATATATTTAAAGTTTAATGCTTGGCTACCACTGTCCAGTTTTTTTGCTTATCTGTTTGTTTTGTTTTTCCCTTAAGAGAAAGTCCAAGCCTTCTGTGGTCCCGCTCTTTCCCATGGGATAGGCACATGCACAGTGATTATCTTTGCAAAAGGAACCCGGGATGGGCAGCTGAGGCAACTCTGTTATGTATATTCAGATTCACAGACGTGCTCCAGCTCAGATTTTCCTTCACCAAACAGATGCCAGATGGACACTTTTTCTAAACTTCATGTTGAAATATGAGATTTTGGTTTAGGTGACAGATGAAGAGGATGGACCAAAATTTACATATGTTGCACTGATAGATTTAACTAGAAAGGGAAAAATGTGCTTGACTCAGTCAAGTCATCAAGATTCTAGGTGTTGGAATCTGAATTTTAAGTTCCAGTTGACTATTAAGTGTTCCTATTTTCCTCTGCTAATATTTAATCACTCTGCTTTTACTGGGTCCAGGAGACCTCCTAGTGACATCACTAATAGCTGGAATATAATGACACTGCACCTAATAGAACTTTCACTTTTTATCCTTTGCTAATGTAGGGAATAGATATTATCATTATCATCATATTATCCTACAGGAAAGCTCAATTCCTTTGTCATCTCCACTCCTATTCAAGTTCTGTTTGTGTCCTCTCCTCCTTCCAGGCCTGGCCTATTCTACCTAACAAAGCATACTGCATTCCCTCAAGTCTCTGGCTAGTAAACCACAGCAATAACTTCAAAACTGGATTGGCATCTTGATTGAAAAGCTTTTCCGGAGAGATTTTGGCAGAACATCAGCACCACTTTAGCTTTTAGGAGTCACCCCTTAAGTGCTTTTGCTATCTAATGCATTATAAAAAATGTTCTCCATGAAAGAGGGATGATGGAGGGAGTTCTGTTTCCAAGACTGCATCTATATTCTGAGCATGTCGTGAAAGAGCCTTCTGTGATATGGGAACAAGATGGAAGTGGGGTGATTCAGACCGAAACAATGCATCATAATGTTCCCAGGCAGTATTTTGCTCTTACTCAACATATGTGGCAGGAAGAATAAAGAATCAAAGGACGATAATGATCACAGAGGTAAGGAGAAAAAGGTAGGTAGGACCATAAGCATACAAGGAAAGGAGACAGAGAGAGAGAAAGAAAGAGTGACATAAGGAGAGAGAGAGAGAGAGAGAGAGAGAGAGAGAGAGAGAGAGAGAGAGAGAATTCATAGTGATTACAGAAAGCTCTGAAAAACATTGGAGTATCAGGTCTTTAAGAACTGGTCTAGTAGTCAACTTTCATAAACCTACATGGAGAATTAATCCCATCATATGAGTACAGATTCAGACAAGATCAAAATAAAAAGGAATCAAAGTTGAGACTACAGGCAAACATGGCCATTTTCATATTTGAATACATTCCACATCTACTTTAGAGATCCAGTTGCAATGATGAGAGATGAGTACTTTGTGGGTTTAGGAACTTTGCTCCAAAGGTTTACGAAGATTGTAAGAATCGCAAATTTGGGATTTTTGTGATGATGTTGGTTATGAAATATTTTCAAACAAAATATTAAACACTAATTTAGGTAACTGTGTAATCAGTAATTCCAATGCCCAATATTACAATTACTATTTTGACCAAAAACCAGCTCATATTGAATAGCACTTGGAGATCACGATTCACAGATTAGGTAAATCTGTAACACACTTAAATCCCTTGTAACATTTGCATGGCTAATTTGATAACATTTATTAACTTTGCCTCTACTTGTAGAATAATACTTCCAAGAGTTCATGCCATTACTAAAAAAGGTTCTTATGTATACAATATTGGTAATAATCCATGTGCAAGAAAGCCCACTTTGTTACCTGGGGTAAGGTAAGCCCACTTTGCTTACCTTAAATGCCATGAATTTATGATATGGTTTAGGAGCCCATGCATATATCTCCACAGCATTCTTTAAGGCAATCACCAAAAACTTTATCCTTTCATATTTAACTGTAATGGGAAAATCATAAATTAAAAAAACATTAACTTATTTAGTATCTCTAATAAAGATTGTGTAAGTATACGACATGTAGTATATATACATTGTAACTGAGGGCAATGTTTATTTCATGTGGGATTTTTCTCATAGGTATTGAATGTTAGTGTACTGCAAATACCTAAGGTCTTTTGTTCTAAAGCTGATCAGGACTCTTTAATTACTAGGTTGACATGCGAATTACATATTGTAAGCAGAATTTACATTACAATTTTGCATTACAAATACAGAATTTGCAATAGAATTTGCATTACATTTAACAATCCTTAAGTGGCTTTTTTTTTTGCCACACTGAACTGAATTTAGGGCTGTTCCCGATTCTATGCTCTGGGATCACTCATTGCAGGGCTGAGGGACCAGATGGAGTGCTGGAAGATCAAATTCAAGTAACCACATGCAAGGCAAAAGTCTTAGCAACTTTCTGACCTATTTCCTTTTATATTCACTCATGTGTAAATAGCAGATGACAGGTATAATAGCAGAGTAGGAAAATGAGCAACTGGCCAAGATATAAAAAATGAAGCTTTATTATTCAATTTTGATCCAAATATTAAGAAGTTATGACATAAGTGCTCTGATAAATGATATCCCAGAGAGACACCCTTCTTGTAGCAAAAGACAGCTGCCTGGGTACCTGCAAGAGGGTGATACCCAGACCCTAAATGTAGTAGTACCTTGATTTTGAACTTCCCAACCTCCAGAATTGTGTGAAATTGATACCTGGTATTCTGCAATAGCAGCCAGAACAGACCAAGACGCTTCACATGGCCCATTTCTCTTTTGTAATATACCCAGTGTTCTGAAGAAACCAGATAGACCAGGAAAATGGGCCAAACCTTTTTTTTTTATCTGAGCTCCTTTTTCTTGTTCCTCCTGCTTATTAATTTTCTCCAACATACTTCCAATGACATCTGCATTTTATTTCCACATTTCAAAAAATGTGTATAATGTCATTTCTTATTTTTATTTTTTTAAATCACTCTATTGATTCTAGTCAGGAAATAAATTAGTATCAACTTCTTTCTTAAGTTCTCCCCACACATTTTTTCCTACCACTTTATCCCCAATATAGCTATATTGAAATCTTTGTCAAATTAACATACAAAGTTCAATCACAGATGAAGAACATTGTGCATGCCACATTTTTAAAATTTTTTTCATCATTTGTTTATCCTTTTTTTTTTTTTTTTTTTTTTTTGCTTTTTTGGGTTACACCCGCGATGCTCAGGGGTTACTCCTGGCTCGTCACTCAAGAATACTCCTGGCTGAGCTTGGGAACCATATGGTATGCCAGGGAATCAAACCAGGGTTGGCTGCATACAAGGCAAACACCCTACTCACTCTACTCTCACTCTGGCTCCTATACTTATTTTCTATGTATATTTCTAACAAATGCAATGCTTTTCTAGTTTAAAAAAATACCACCAAAGCAGACAATGTATTAATAGTATGCTAGGCCCATGTACACACACACAAACACACACACACACGTAAGGGAATGGAGGGTAGGTAAGTTAGAGAATGGACCGGTATGGCAATAGTTGGAAATAGTTCTGCTGGAATACAACCAAGTGTTGAAAGTAAGTAAAGGGATATAAATAATAATCTTTCACTATTGTTGGGTGACACTCCACCTTACTAAGCCTTAGTCTCCAGCTACACTTAGCTTATGTGAAGAGCTGGTCCCTGCGTCCAGCTACACTTAGCTTATGTGAAGAGCTGGTCCCTGCGCCCAGCTACACTTAGCTTATGTGAAGAGCTGGTCCCTGCCTTTGGGAACCTCTGGAGCAGACACAATGGGAGTTTGGGCAGAATAGGATTGAGTTCATAATTTTATATGGCATAATTATTTTTATCATGAATCTCGCTTGCCCCAGATCAATATTCTGTTCCCACGGGTCTCCGCATGGGACATACATGTAGATATTCCAACAGTACTTGGCTACGTTGGATCAACCATAATGTAATTGATTCTTCTAGTTCAGAGATAAGCCAGCGCGCCTCCAGGCAAACTAACATGTCTCTGACTCTAAAGATAATGCCAAATTGAATTATTCTGATGGATTTTGGACCTTAGTGGGATCCAGAGTCTGGGATCTGCTAAGCTATATATTTATAACAAAGGTATTAATGACATTTCCTAAAAATTACATTCTGAACTGCTTTCTGGTTCAGAGATGCAGCCCCTCCTCACTCTGCTAGGGAGATTTTGCCTCTGGAAATCAGCTCTGGCTTTTGTGGAGATTGAGCCAAAGGCCCACCTAAAGATCTACATTTCAAAAGGGTCATTTACCTGGCTTCATCTCTAGATAGCTCAACCCACAATGGGCTAGGCTGGAAGATTTTGGCAGGCTTCAGTCTACAGAAGATAGGAAAAAGAAGGGGCCTTTTAGCCATTTTGGCCTGGCATTTTCCTCTCTCCGTCCTCTCTGTTCTATGTTGGGCTTCCACACGTGGTGGTAGCCATCTTGGCCTAGAAGCCAAGAAGCCAGAGCCTGGGGTTTTTCCTGTTCTTGGATTGTATATCAGAACCTACGATAATAAAGTCTTTTAAAACTGCACGGATTCCTGAGTTTTCATCATTCCCGCCAGCCCGGAGGTAGTAGGGAATTCGTTTCCTGGTGTTGTTGGGGACCCCAGCGGTTCCTGACAAAGTATCTGTTTTAAACACAATTTGTCCTATTTCTTAAGAGGAATATTGCTAACAGACAATTATGAAATACGAGATGAAGATAATGTTCCCTGAGTTTTGAGGGGTTTGTCATTGTTTTCTAATCTGATAGCAATGCCCCTAAGTCCCAGGACACCAAATTTTGGTTCCATTAGACAAACTATTTTGTTGATAAGTTTAGGGACCTTCTTCTTTTCTGGCACTGAAATATCTTGCAGGTGTGTCTTCTTAAGAGTCTTCTTTTTTTCTTTTAATCTGAGATTAACCAAAACCAAGGTTTTGGTTCTAGAATCTGACTTGCATTACTTCCTTGGTTGTTTATTTCAGTTTCCTGTTTGCTTATATTCTTAGAGCTCAGTTCAGAAGTTACTAGGATCCTTTTATTTTCTTACCCCAATTCTCCATTTCTATCTTATTTTTCTTATATTTTCTAGATGCCCCCTATTTTGCTTCTAGCACTTTAAATCACTAGTATCACTTGTGTTCCCGTTGTTCATCCATGTGCTTGAGCAGGCGCCAGTAATGTTTCCACTCGTTGGGAATGAGGTCCATTATTGTTACTGTTTTTGGCATATCAAATACGCCATGGGTAGCTTGCCAGGCTCTGCCATGGAACACTTTAAATACATTTTTATTTCTGTAAAATATATTTTAATTTTCAGGATTTTTTCCTTGTTCTATGAATGAACAAGGAAATTTTTTTCCTTGTTCTTGGAATATCACGCCTCACTCAAGTGAGAGAAGGAATCTGGAGTTCTGACCTCTGTCGCTATTCCAGAATCAGGGACGCTGTCTCGTTTGCCAAGGTATGGAAAATCAGATGGGCTGGACATGTAATGTGTTTTGGAGACGACCGTTGGACTAGAGCCATTACTGACTGGATCCATGGGATGTCAAAAAGATCACGTGGCTGCCCACCTACAAGATGGTCAGACTTCTTTGTCAAGACCCTGAAGGAACGGTTTGAGGCTCTTCATATTCCTAAAGCAACCTATGCCAATGGGCTAGATTGGCACATGATAGGGTCCAATGGAAATGTTACTGGCGCCCGCTTGAGCAAATCGATGAATAACAGGATTGAAGTGATCAAGTGATCTATGAATGACTTCCCAACACTCTGTTCCACTGATTTTTCTTAAATTGTCATGGCTTTTATAGAGAAAGTTTTCCTAATCTCTGCAGTTATTATGTTTTCTTTAATTTTTTTTGTTCCTTGTTATTTCTGTTTATCTAAAGTTCTTTCTGTCATCTTTACTAACTTATGGTTTCATTTAATGTATGCAGGCAGCAAGGCTTTTTCTTAGCACTTCAAATACTAGTATTCAAATAGCTGTTCCTTCTGGCTGTTTAGTTTCCAGACAAATCTTTACTTTCTTCCTTGGTAGCATAACCATGACTGCCAATGCTTGGGAATTATATGTGTGCACACTTGTGTATGTGTATGTCCACCATTACATTAGTTCTGCTGGCCTTGTAACTTCTGCTGAAGTGGGGAAGGTGTCGGCCTGACTTGCAGCAGGGCAACAGTTCTGTGTGGTACAAGCTGCTCCTCACCTTTTCCACAATATTCTTTTTTAAAATCGCATTCTACTCTCCATTTCAAATCTATCTGGTGCCTTTGGTCCTTTATGTTGAATAATTAATTGGATTGATAGTGATAACTTTTCTTCCAATAGATGTAGAACTCAGCTACGTTTATTCCAAGTCATCTATTTACCTGTCCAATTTTGTGACGTTTATTTGTTGACTTCTCTTCTCCTTTATAATGAGTCGTAGGGAGAGAATAGATATAAATGCACAAATGGAAGCCTGGGCAGAGATTTTGGTGATTTAAGGGTGGATGTGGAGAGGTAACAAGTTTAAACAGGTGTGAAACTAAACTCTTAAAATATATGCAAGAAATAAACTTCTTTGATATATTCACTCAACTTCACCAGTATGTCTTTTTTGAAACATACTAATGTGGGATATTTAGGTTTCAAGCAGCATCTTAAGCTTATAACAAATATACCATCATTATGTGATAGAAAAACAACAGTATGAAACATAACTGAATAGCCCTCATTGAGCAAATAACTCTAAATCTTGAACCTTACCAACTTTGTAATGTATACAGCCTTCCAAGTCCCCAACAGTGATCCAGCCTTGTTTCTTTTCTACTTCCGGGTCATTGTGTAGAATTCTGTTTCTTAACCAAGAAAGATAGTAGACTCGTAGCTTATTCTTCTTTCCTGAGGACATAGTAAAACTTTCATTTTAAATCCTTGTGATAGGGTTTTCTCCCCAACTTTTCACCATTTTAATTTCTTGTTTATTCAAATTTATATTTATTTCTATTTGTAAGTGTGCATGCATGTGCGTGCTTGTGTGCATGTAAAAGAATAGTAACTAGTGTACCTGGCATCACCAAAGTATTTTCTCTGTCAGAAATTAAAGTTAAAACAGTTCCAGATGTTTGGACAAATACTTTTATAATTTGTGTAAACCTGTTGTTTTTTCTTCCTTTTAATAGGGGCATTCCTAGAGTGCGGTGTGGGTTTGGTGGGTTGGTGTTCAGGCCTTCAGGCTATGTTTGGTGGTGCTAAGGAGGTGGGAGTATACACTGTGTGGATCAAATGCAGGACCTTTAGCATGGAAGTTAATCTCCCTAGCCTTTCAGTTAGTTTGCTATCTTCCCTTCGTAAGTGCAGTGTCTGTTGAACTCATTTAAGATCTAATTCTGTGACAGAATGGTTAAATCAGAATTATATAATGTTCTAGATCTAATTATATGAAGGAGTGTTGACAACTGGATATTTTAACTTCCTCGCCATCTAAAACATCATCTTAAGTCAATGGTGAATTTATTCAACTTCCCTATTATTTTAAAGACAACAGTTGGTATTAGAGTCTATGCAAACTAAAAAAGTATATTTTTAAAGGGAAACAAGTTCAATAATGAGTGGAATCAGTCTTCTGAATCAAATAGATTTTTTTTTCACTATGCCCAGAGAAGTATTCTTTTAACAGTGTTATTTTGCTGTGGGGAACTAAGGGTCACCGGGATCCCTTTGGGACTCTGAAAAAGGGTTAACATTACTGAAGAATGTTGATTATTTTCAGTTAAATCAGTGAAAGCCCAGAGGATAAAGGAAGCTCTTTTCTTTTGTCTCCGTCCTTTACTCTCTTTTTCATAGAAGAAACAATCACAGCTTCCTACCTTATGATCCAGAATATTGTGGTGTGTGTGTGTGTGTGTGTGTGTTTGCATGTGCATGTGTGTGTGTTTGCATGTGCGTATGTGTGTGTCCATGATACAGGTATATCACTTCACTTGCATGTGTGTGTGTTTGCATTTGCGTGTGTGTGTGCCCATGATACAGATATATACTCAGCAATAATATATTCTCTATATTTGAGAAATTTATCTCTTTATTCTCAGAGTAAAAGGTCATCTCCCCTTGTCATGATTCTTCCTCTTCTCTCTCCTTGACATGTCAAATTTCCTGGCATAGGACTGATATACCCCATCTGCACATTTTATTTAGAATTTATACACATATGTTAAATTCTCAACACATATGTTATTAAACCAGATTTCCTCTACTAAACTGTATAATTGTTTGTGATTATTTATCCAGCCAGAGGAGACCTCAAAGAAGTATCCCCAGACTAGCACCCTGACAGAAGAGAATCTAGGCTCAGAAAATAATGCTAGGCATATTTATGGTGCTGAATACGGAACAAAAATAGGAAAGAATGTCTAGGCAGATGGTCAGAGGTAGACTATAATCCTAGCTGGCATGCCCAAGCCTCAGTGGAGACATCTTAGGAGCCATGAAATTCCCTGATGTCTATCTACTGTGGATCTACTTCTCCAATGTGCAGTACTATCTTCACATTAGATGAATGGGAGGGAGAAAACAAGGTGTTATTTATTATAGTCCTTTAAATACCATGTAAAGATTGAACATCTTTTTCAGTAAATAGATTTTGAGAATGCAAAAACTTGCCACCCCAAACAATGTCTCTTTGGCAAAAGGTTGATGCATGGGAGGTGCTCTGAAGGCTGGGTGGAGTGAACCTTTTGTGAAAGGCATTCATTTGTGTAAAGAAAGAGTGCTCTGTTAGAGAGTCTCATTCACAGTACCGGAAACACTCTACTTCAAAGGAGAAAAGACTGCACAACCCTCTTTTCTTCCTCCCCCACTTCCTCTATCTTAGTGAGTTATTCAAGATGTTGTGTAAGGTCACATGGAAAAGTTTCTCAGGTTTCTAGGTCTCTCCTGTGTACACAGAAGAAATACATAACAATGATTAAGCTTCTTTTTGTTTGGGCATTTTCCAGACTGCTTATTTCATTATTTGCTAGTCTAGAAGAACCATTTCTTTTGCTATGGGAGAAACTTCTTCAGGTTACATTTTTAACTTGCTAATAACTTCACTCTTGTTTCCATTGCTCTTTCTGAGAATCAGAAAGCTAAAGAATGTAGAATTAATGATTCTCATGTTTGAATCTCACTGCAGGCTTAATCAACCAATTGGTTAGTTGCATTTCCTAAAAATTGGTGGAATGCCTGGTAGAATAATTCTTGTGAGAAAACTGTTTACAAGATTTCTATTTACAAAAATTCCCACTCTCGGAGCCTACTCTCGGAGTCCACACTTTGATGTCTCCACCAGAGTAGAGACTGCAGTTGATATGAGTAGAGACACCTTAGTAAAATCCTTACTGACTATTGGCAGAAGTTGAAGGTCTCTGAATATGGGACCTTGGTGGTATGTCTATGTCTTAGGCTTCATGCAGACATGAGAGCCTTCCCTTGAGAGATCAGAATCTCCAGTCATCCTGTCATTCGATGATCTCCCTCAGCACATTCTACTTTCATGTACTATGTGCTGTTGATCATGAGCTGGCAATGGAAGGGCTTAATATTTCTTCAGTAAGTAGCTGAATGGCGTTCCCACTTATGCAGATCCAGAGGACTTAATCATATACCTGATATTGTCACAAGGACATTCAGTCCTTCCAGCACATCCATCTGCTGAAATCGCCTCCGATTGATCAGATTATAGACTTTGCCTTGCCCACTTCTGTCCAAAAGCATCAGGCCATTTTCAGTGCCCACTAGGAGATTTACACCTGCAAATTTAAGAAGCACCCCAAGAAAGACTTTTACAAAAGATTAATTTAGGTAGTTACAACAGCACTAAAATTCATGGTATTAGTGTAAAAACTTTCTGCAGTCCACCACTACCATCATCACCATAGTGCCCATGACCTTCCCTATACCACCTCTGGGAAGATTGATTTTTTAAAAAATAATTTGTTTTGGCCAAATAAGTTGTACTCAGTTACATGAGACCATGTAACTCTCCTCTCTCTCCTATCATATTTCCCAAATAAACTATTTTACTTAAGTATTTCTAGCCTTCCTAAAATGTTTTTTCTGTAAGCAGAGGCAATGAGCCAGAGAAGAAAAAGTGGCCCTGTGCTAGGGGATCACTCAGCAGAGACCACATGGGGTGACAGGGCTCCATCTCAGGTCAGCTGCATTTAAAGTAAGTGCCTTAACCACCATACTATCCCAATTAAAACTCTTTCAAATGTGTTGAATTATAGCTACAAAGACTGGCTTGAAAAAAATCAGCTTTAACCATGTATGTCTGTGAAAAAAAGGCAAGAGTACCTTGTCGATTTAAACAACCAGACAAGTAGGCAACAGAGAAGAGTATAATGGTAGTGAAGTTGACACAGATATTAAATCAATGCCTCTTTTGTGAAAAAAATCAATTTTAAGTCACCAAGTGACTTCATTAATTGCATATGGCCATTTGCTTCCTAGTGTGACATCTGTCTAGTGCAAGCAGGAGATATCAGAATCCTGGTAATGTGAAAGACACTATCTAGAACCCAAGACAAACCAAAAGCATGAAGGCTTTAAAATACAGGACCCCTATGAGTAGTCATCAAAACCTTTGATATGCACAATTCTAAGTCCAGAACATCACAGAGGTAGAGATTTTCCTGGGAGAAGCTCCAACTGGAGTAAAGTACAGGCAAAAATACCAAGGACCCATCAATAGTGTTAAGCTCTTTCAGTTAACAATACCCTAGTTTCAGACTTTGGTGGAGGGCAGTTTTGAAAACTGTTATAAAAACTAACTTGGCGTGAGGCAAAGACATGTTAGTCCCCCATTTGATGGGTCACCCACATCTCTGTCTTCTACTTTATGGAACATTTCTCCCTCTTGGGAATTTCCCGTTCCTGAGCTTAGGATATATACTCCATTCTCTCCATTCTGAAGAACCCCCAATTTCTCTGGAGCAAGTAGCTCTCTCTCTCTCTTCCATCATATTACCCAAATGAAATGAACTATTTGTATCTTTCTTAAAATTCTTTTCTGTAAGGGTTGGCAGTGAACTAGAGAAGAAAAAAAAACAAATAGGCAGAGAGAGGGCTGAGCATTCTTTTCTGTAAAGAGCAATTCCTGACTCGAGCCTGATCCCATAACTCTCCCCAAACCATGTGATAGGGATTAATTTTTACACAGTGAAGGTCAACTGGGCAGAGGGCCAACCCCAGGCCCCGCAAAATCAGGGGACAATCCCATCTTTCCAGCCTGTACCCTATCTCCCCAATCAACAAATGCAGGATTGCAACCAGTAACATCATTACAACCTGCTACAGTGGGGAGAGCTTTAAATATCCTCTGCCCTGACAATATTACCATAATGCCGGCCCTATGCCCTTATAAACTAAAAACTAAAGTTAAAGGGTCTACTCCACCAGGCACTGTGGGCTTGCTCTTGGGGAGTAGTTTAACCCTAAAAGGGATCATCATCCATACTGGAATAATAGATTCTGATTCTACAGGGGAGATTAGAGTGGTTGTCTCTGTGCCCACCATTTGGACATTCAAAAGGGGGAGTATATAGTCCAATTATTGTTGCTTCCTTACATTATGCCTGTCCATTCCAATTGCCCAAGGGTTGGCGGTTTTGGCAGTACAAATTCTGGAGCAACACCTGCCAGTCCCCTAGCATCCTTACTTATAACAGAGGGCAACTGCCCACTTCTGACTATTGAAATTAATGGACAAAAGTTTATTGGCATGTTTGACACCAGAGCTGATGTCTCTACTATTTCTTAGGGATCCAGTGACACAAGACATGGTAGAAAGATGAAACAAAGTAACTAGGGAAATAAATAGGGACATAGCCGAGGCATCCAGAGAAAAGAAACCATGAAGAGAAAAATCCTGAGCTGAAAGGCCGTAAGGAAGATGTCCTGAAAGGAGACGTCCTGGGAGGCGGACCAGAAGCATGAAGCCTTGAACATAGGCATCCGGAATTGAGAGGCCCTGATGAGAGGAGCCTGCACAGACTCCCACCCCGCAAAGAGAGAGCAGCCTGCAGGAGAACCAGACGAGACGAGACTACATAGAAACCCCCAAAGAAAGAGCAGCCTGCAAGAGAAACTGTCCGGAGAGAGACAGAGGTGGGGAGAGGTTCCTGCAGAGAGCAAGCAAGAAACGAAACATAGTATTAAAGAATAACCTTCAGGAACCTCTAGCTTTGCTCAGTTATTCTGCCTACAGGTCAGGGGAAACAGTACCAGCTGGGACACAGGCGGGAGTGGAGGGGTGGGGGGCGGGGGGGCTCTAATGGACAGTGACTATTTCTGGGGACCCAGCTAGATCCCCCCTCACCACCCCACCTGCCCTGGCATCTGCTGCCATGGTTAGCCCCGACCCCAAAGTAATGTTAAGGTTACGGAATCTATAGGAGGTCCCTTGAGCCCAGGGCTTTGGGACCTCCATGGGGGGAGCCATAATCCCCCTCAAAGATAGTTATTTTTAAGCCTTAAAAGGGGGTACTTGCCTTGCACCTTGCCTTGTACACAACTGACCCAGGGTTGATCCCTGGCACTACATATTTTCCTTTGAGCACTGTCAGGAGCAACTCGAGCATAGAGGTTACTCAGGAGTAACTCTAAGTACTGCAGGTGAGGCTCCCAAACAAACACTAAAACTACTGGATCTTATTCAAAATAATTGCAGGTTCATATATTGACCTAAAGGAGAAGGATCATTTACTATCCTTTTTCAGTTTTTATCATGCCACTCATACTATCTATGGTGTGATATTCAAGCAACTCACTAAGACAAAATGGGCTGGCTTTTCAGCTCTACATGGAGGTAATGTCTCTATTTACTTGAAGAACTCTACAGGGTTGGAAAACACACAGTGCTGAGCACATAATAAGTGTTTGTCAGCTGGTGGTAGCTCTGTTGATGGTCTTAGGTAATCACATTTAAGGTTAAGATTATTCTGAATCTTATTAGTGATCAATTAAGAGAAAAATTGTAATTAATGTCCCTAGAGGCTAGAGTCCCAAGGTGAATCTTTAACACCCTGACCTTGTTAGCTAAGCTTCTGCTGTTTCAGGGTCAATTTCTTCCTGAGTGATCAATAGTACTACTTACCCCACAGAGCTGCACAAAGTATTTCTGAGTTGAATCGTTTCTTGTATTTTCTGATTTCCGTTGTGTCACTATGAGGTCGAATGTTGGTTGGGTTCACGTTTACCACAGAAATCTTTCTTGCTTCATTCAGTTTGGCCTGTTCTTGCCTAAGAAGTTCACTAGTAAACAGAGCTTTGAGAAAAAGAATCAGAGAAGCCAGTGACATCTTAAAAACTTATCATTGAAATATGGAAAAATGTCCTTAAAAGGACAATGCATCTCTTTGTTTAGTACGTATTATGGTAAAGACAAAGAAAAGGAAACTAAGCGTTTATTTTTTAGTAGAATAAAATGTTATTTATAGAAGCAGTATTTTTATTAATTAGTAAGAAACGCTTATAGGCATTTAGTTTGGACTATTTAGAGGATCAATAGCAACCTTAACAACTAAACATCCTACCTTGTCACATGTGATAGGTGCTAGAAAGATTTATTTTTTTGGAAATTTGACATTATTAATTGAAAAAATTGGCTCAAGCTGACTGATAATCAGTGAGGAGCAGAAGTATAACGGAAGCAAGGTTCTCCTCTAACTCATATATTTTCAGGGAGAACACACATCTAGAACGCAACTCAACACGAGCTACTTAAGAGTCTACTGCGTGCACAGTTGTACCCAGAAATTGCTTTTGAGAAATATGTGGTGAATTTGGAGATCTCTGAGGAACAGCTTTTCCTAGGGCCCCTGGAAACTTCTGGATTCCTACCAGAAGCAAAATAGAAAAGATAGATAAAATATTTATTTTAGGAAGCTTTAAGATTACTAAAATGATTTCCTTTAAGATAGAATCTTAGAACTGAATGGCTTAACTGTTGAATTGATGATTACTTTCTCTGTCAGATTATACAATAAAGGAATACCAAGTTGTTTTTCATATCTGGGGGGCTTCTAGCTTACCTGCAGCTGATGATTCTTCATCCTCTTCATCTTCATCTGTGGGAGATGTCTGATACACTCTGGGGTCCACAAAGGGGGTGAAGGAGGACTTAGTACTGCTCCCAATGCCATACTAATCAGTAAGAAAGAAGATTGAAATGAGCAGATAAACACTGCAGAAACAAACCAGTTAATAGTCGTTAGCTTGGACTTTAAAATTGATTTAGCAGTTCATACTCTAACTCTTGAGTTAAGGGGTGGGCCTCTTCTTGTTCTGGTTTTAGCTATTTACTGCCACTCTGTCTCTGTAATTTTGCATTAATTAAGGTCACAAGACTGCAGTGAGAAAATTGAATTTTGGTCTCTTATATGGTACTTCATAGCTGGTGAAAGACCTGACTTCTTCCTTTAAGTGAAAGCAACAAAACGGTCTTAAGAAAAGCTACACAATAAATAGAACTTTCTACTCAAGAGTACTCATCCTGAACACACAATTAACCAAAGGGATGATGACTCTTGGTATTTCTGGATCCTTCCATATAGGCCTAATGATGTAGATGACGCTATATTGGCTAAGAATCTTAGAATCTTTAATTCATGGACAAATTTCTCTAGGATTGAGTTTTTAATTCCCAAGATAGTTTCTTTAGAAGGTTATGCATATTTACACGCTTTATTTGGGGACTTCAAGAACATTTGAAATTTGTAGTCAGAGAATTTTGTGAGCTTGTGATCTTACAAAATAACTCTCAGGAGTTTGAAAAGCGCCATGAATATATGAAGCCAAGCAGACTCAAGAATTGTAAGCTCAAGTACCAAGGATTTGTGTCATAATATTCCATGTTTGAGTTTTGTGAAAGGAGCATCATTAACCAACTTCCCAGTTTGCTTGTTATATTTAGTCCTTTATAGTCCATATTTAATCACAAAGAGACTAACATTTAACATAATAAACATCTCGTTTTCTGGGATAAAAGATTGTTGTTTCAGTTTTCTTATTTAAAAAATAAACCAACAATTTCCTTAATCACATAATTAGAAAATTACAAAGATCCAACCTAACTTGATTTAAGTTTTTCTCTCTAGCTTATGAAGCTGAAACAATTTTGTGTTCTATAAGGTTGGGTCCTCCTTCCAAAATAGTGCTTTCACGCACGTGTTTTCCTCTGATCTTATTTATTTTGTTTTGGGGGACACACCTTGCTGTGATCAGGGTATCCTCCAGCTCTGTGCCTAGGGCTCACTTTTGATAGTGCTCAGGGGACCAAATGGTGTTACAGTGATCAGAATCCCAGTTAGCTTAGCAAGGCAAGCACCCTACCTATTGCACTATACCTCAATTTATTTATTTATTTATCTATCTATCTATCTATCTATCTATTTATTTATTTATTTATTCATTCATTCATTCATTCAATAATCTATCTATCTATCTATCTATCTATCTATCTATCTATCTATCTATCTATCTATCTATCTATCTATCTATCTATCTATCTATCTATCTATCTATCTATCTATCTATCTATCTATCTATCTATCTATCTATCTATCTATCTATTTATTTTTTGCTTTTGGGGTCACACCTGGCAATGCTCAGGGGTTTCCTCTGGCTCTGCACTCAGGAATCACTCCTGGCGGTGCTCGGGGACCATATGGGTTGCCGGGGATCAAACCCGGGCCGGCACAGGCCGGCCGCGTCGAGGCAAACGCGCTACCTGCTGGGCTGTGGCTCCGGCCCTGTACTATATCTCTAGCCCCATCCTCTGATCTTTAAGTCAGTGATGTAGGAGGAACAGATACTACTAATGTGACTTTTCTGTGACAGCAACAGAATGTGAAGCAGGGTCCAAACTCATAGGGTCCTCTTTGGTCCTGATAGAGGTGCACAGGCAGAAGAACCTGCCTATTTGTACAAAACTAGAATGGGAAGTCATACTTTCCAATGTGCCTCCATATTCTTTTCCTTAGTGCAAGCAAAGCTCATCTGCTCTTTAGCTTTAGAATCCAAAGAGAAAATTCATAAAAATATTGGTTGGATAACATAAAAACAACAGTGCACATGCTTCATAAATAGTTTTAGGGTCTATGTGTGACTCAGTACTAATCCAAAACATGACCAAGAATTGTCAATTCATTGAACTGACCAACCTCGATCACTAACATCAGTAAGCTCTGCTCATGTTTATTTGACATGTTTATTCAAATCTCCCAGAATTGTTTTTAGTCAGGATGATGGTAACGTGTTTCTCCCTTTTTCATGTAATTTGGGAACTTAGGAAGATAAATACCTTGGGAATGCATACATTTATTGATTTTTATTTTTCATAAACAAATGTTTCAATCTTTTACCTATTTTTATTATTTTTGTGAGGTAAGGAGGCACGACAGACTGTACTTGAAACCTACTCCAAGCTTGTATTTGGAAGTAACACCTGGTGGTTCTCAGGGGAACTCATAGGTACTGGGAATAGAACTCAGGACCTAACAAATTCAACAGAAATGCTTTACCACTGAGCTACATCTTTGCTCTCTCAGCCTCATTCAATTGAAGTCAAATTTAGTTTGACTACATTTATGTAAATATTAACTCAGTGTTGACCTTGGAATCTCTATGCACCGAGAGAAAGAGATTCTAGCTCTGGCTTCAGCAAAACACTTAATTCCTTTAGGCCCTCAGAAATCTAATCTATAGAAATAGAAATGGGTGCAGATGATATCATTCTCAGATGATATCTGAGAATTTTCCACTGCTCTGCTACTTTTTCTTCACTTGAGAACAACATAAGTTGTTTTATAGTACACACCAACCAAGCAACCTTCAGGGAGCTTGGTAAAATCTTGTCACGAAAAGAGGAGGTTTCAGAAACCCTGGAAAAGAACAGTGTCTTGGCTACTACCCAGCACCTACTTCAGTCCCAGAGTCCATCTCTTGGGGTGGGTGGAGACGCGCCCCAGACCTTCCGTGGGGGTCCCAGCTGGGGAATGGCTCTGCTGCACCAGGTCTGGGAGGTTGATGTGGCCAGCGAAACCATTGCTGTCACTGTGGCCAGATCGCTTCTTCTCTCCAGAAGTCTGAGGGGGCACAACACATGGTGAGGCATTAGAGAGGAAGGGCAAGGGGTCGCAGAATAATGCCATGGTGCCACCCCCTCACCATCTCCAAATGGACCCACTGTGTTGCGCAAAGGCCACATTCAAATCTCTGGAATAGCTAAGACAAAAGGAACTTAGTTTTTTTTTTTAATATTTTATTATACTACTGTGAGATAGACAATTAGAAAGACGTTCATATTTGGGTTTCGGTCATACAGTGTTCCAGCACCCATCCCTCCACCAGTGCCCATTAACTACCACCAATGTCCCCGATTCCCTCCCCCCCCCCCCTAGCCTGCCTCTATGGCAGATTCTTTATTTCTTTCTCTTTCTCTCACACTCTCTCTATGTCTCTCTCTTTCTCTCCTCCCTCTCTCTCTCTTGCTTCCCTTACACATTGTGGATTACAATACATACATTTAGAGGTTATCATATATATCTTTTGCCTGTACTTAATGCTCAGTTCTAGGTTGGTATTAGCACTTTCGACAATTATTACCACTGTTCCATTCTGTCTTACCTAACCTCTGACTCCCACATGTTTGTGGCAGTTAAGGAACTTAGTTTTGCTAATGTTCATTGTAGGGACTGATGTTGACTTCAGGCTGTTTTTTTGATGATTGTACAGATCTGGCCTGGCTTTTCCTTTGGGAACCATCCCAGATTGACAGTTCTGTCCTACAAACAACAGGAAGAACTTTTTAATATTTTTTTCACAAGATAAAACTGACTCCCAAGACTGAAGGTTATATGTGATTGATGTTACTAGGAAGCTTGAGAAATAACCAGACAGCTTCAATGCCCTCAATGGTTCCTGGGAAGTGACACTGCCTAAAATCTGCCTGAGAGAGGGGCATCTTTAGTGGATTTGGTCACAGAGATCATATATAATCTGAACTAGTTTGTTCTCAGCGTTGAATATTTCATCTTCTAAAGAAAGATATTTGGAGAGTTTGATCTTCAATTATCTTATTATCCCTTATTTTATATTCTTTAGGCAGTTTCTCCTGCTTAAGTGCTGAAAAGCTTTTTAATGACCTCACTTCCCCAATTTATTTCTCAGTAGCATAGATCATGTACTCTCTCTCTAGAGTGTGCAGAGGGGGTCCCTCTTGCTTCAGAACTGTTCTGCCTCAAGTCAAAAGCATATTCAGACACATCAATTATGAAAGACCCGAGGAAGCTAAAAGGAAATGGAGAAGCTTGAAGGGCTTCAGCAGTGACCCCCTGAATCTTCCTACTTCTGAGTCATTCCTCTTCTGTTCATTCAACCAACACCTTAGAATGAAACGTTTTGGGTGGCACATATGCTGCTGGGAACACAAATACAAATGAATACCATCCTTGCCCTCAGGACCACATTCACAGAGTCTCAACAACCTGTATAATCTTATTTCCTTACCATTGGGAGTGGGCCTAAGATGCTCCCAGTGCCAATATAAACCAGGGATATCCCAAACCCTTTATACATGGCATTTCATTGACTACTCATAATAACACCAAAATTATCCCCATTTTACAAATGGAATGCCTGAAGTGTCAATAATTTAATTAACTTCCCGGAGTGGCACAGTCATAAGTAGTGTAGTCAGGGTTTAATAGAAGTTTTCTGAAGGCAGAGCCCCAGGTACTCTGAGTCAGGTACTCAGAGCCCAGGTACTGAATAAATGCTCTTGGTGAGAACTAATAAGATAAGCAGTGGACAGCTGATCTGAGCAAACTCAGATTCCCACTGCAATTTCATGTTATGCCTGAGACACGTAGCTCAGTCCCTGCTGGATTGTAGAACTGTGATGTAGTGAGTATCTTATACTGTAGGGTTAGGAAATTAGAGAGTACATGCTATGAGCATCTGGAAGAAAAAGATATTCTGCAGAAAGAGAACAAAGAAGAGCTATGGAGGAAAGAAAAGACTTTCACAGATACAGCCAGGCAATGGAAGAGCCAGAGACATGCCCTGGAAGCTGCCTGATGTAATCATGCTTTAGCTTTTGGTTTAGTCCTCAAAAGAGGTCAACACATTTTATGCCTTTGGATTATTGCCATGACATAGCTCCAAATTTTTATTCTTTTCAAATTTTGATCACTTGATCACTTGATCACTTGAATCCCATTATTCATTGATTTGCTCGAGCGGGCACCAGTAACATTTCCATTGGACCCTATCACGTGCCAATGTAGCCCAATGGCATCTGGTTGATTGAGGAATATGAAGAGCCTCAAACCGTTCCTTCAGGGTCTTAACAAGGAAGTCTGACCATCTTGTAGGTGAGCGGCCACGTGATCTTTTGACATCCCGTGGGATCCAGTCAGTAATGGCTTAGTCCAGCGATTGTCTCCAAATCACATTACATGTCCAGCCCATCTGATTTTCAAAGCGTTGGCAAACGAGACAGCGTCCCTGATTATGGAATAGCAAAGGAGGTCAAAACTCCAGATTCCTTCACTCACTTGAGTGAGACGTGATATTCCAAGCATAGCTCTTTCGATGCTTCTCTGGGAGATCCGAATAGCATTTTAATCCTGCTTTCGTAGGGCCCAGGTCTCTGAGGCGTATGTTAATGCAGGGAGAACGGTGGAGTCGAAGAGATGTGCCCGGAGCCAGAGGTTCTTTGTCCTTTTAGCTATTTCTTCGATGTCTTTGAAGGCATTCCATGCTGCTCTCTTCCTCCTGCGCAGCTCAGGATTTAAGTCGTTCATCATGTTGACTTCTTGACCTAGGTACACATAACTGCTGCATTCAGAGATGTTTGTTCCATTGAGAGTGAATGAGGACTCAGGAACTAGTTCATTTCTCATGAACATAGTTTTCTTCAGATTCAGCTGTAGACCTATCTTTCCACATTCTCAGTCAAAGTCAGCCAGCATTTGTGCCGCTTGGCTAATGTTTGGTGTTATTAGAACGATGTCATCAGCGAAGCGGAGGTGGTGTAGTTGCCGACCATCTATTTTCACTCCCATTCCTTCCCATTCTAATTGTCTCATGATATTCTTGAGGGTGGCGCTGAAGAGTTTTGGTGAAATGGTATCACCCTGTCGAACCCCTCTTTTGACATCAATGATCACTTCTTTGTAGAATGGTGAGATCCTGGTGGTGAAACCGTAATATAGCTCACGAAGGATCTTGATGTATTGGGTTTGAACACCCTGTTTGACTAGGGCTTCGATGATGCTTCAGTCTCCACAGAATCAAAGGCTTTCTGTAAATCAATGAACGTGAGACAGAGCGGCATCTTGTACTCCCTACAAACCTCAATGAGCTTGGTTACTGTGTGGATATGGTCGATTGTGCTGAATCCTTTCCGGAAACCTGCTTGCTCGCATGGTTGTCCTTCATCTAGTGTTCTGCTAATCCTGTTCAGGATGACTCGTGTAAACAGCTTGTAGATGACGGACAACAGGCAGATAGGGCGGTAGTTGCCGATGTCATGAATGTCTCCCTTCTTGAACAGTAGAACTGTCCTGCTGGTTTTCCATTGGGAGGGTACCTTGCATTCGGACAGGTAGCGTGTGAAGAGCCGAGCTAGTGTATTGATGAGTACCGACGGCAGATTCTTCAGGTGTTCGGGTCTGACTTTGTCTGGGCCTGTTGCTGTTCCCTTCTTTACCGACGAGATAGCATGTCGGATTTCAGAAGGGAGAACGGGTGGGAATGACATATCCATCCTGTGGTATTTGGTATGTGGGCAGGTGGATGTGGCTATCAAAGAGATTTGAGTAGAAGTCCTGGATAATCTTCTCCATTGCCTTTCTGGAAGATGTGATAGATCCATCAGGCGTCGGAGGGCAGTCATCTTGGTCTTATAGTTGGTGAAGGACAGGCGGGCGGTGCGAATGCTTTTCCTGGCCTCTGCTGCATCTTTCAGTATTTCTGCTCTTCTGTCTTTGAGGTCTTTTATCGCTTCTCTGCACTGTTTAGCAAGCTTGGATGTTAACATTTGGTCTCCTGAGGCTCGCGCCTTGCCACGTTGGTGAATGAGCTCAAGAGTTTCTGAAGACAAGCGTCCTTTTGTGTCTTTCTCTCTTTCCGCATTCTTCGCACAATCATGGAGGTGCTGAACGAGTCGGTTGTATTCTTCATCGCTGTAGTCAATGATGGTATCTTCCCATGTTGCTGCAATGGTGCCAAAGAATTCCCAGTTGGTGCTCGTTCTGGGAGTCCTCTTCTTAAACTTTGCAGCTTTTTCTCCCCATTGCAGGAAGTAGAATTTTGCACGAAGGAGACGGTGGTCCGATCCTGTCTGGAATTTGGGGACAGCAACATCGGTCAGACAAAACCGTCGATTGAAGATGATGTGGTCAATTTCATTGTGGAACTGTCCGCCAGGAGATTCCCATGCCCAAGTTTTCGCTTCAGCCTTCTGAAACTGTGAGTTCCACTGAATAGTTTTGGTGGACATGATGAACTCAGATAGTCTCTCACCCTGTTCCTTCCATTCTAGGCCATGGGTCCCGATGTGGAGTTCTTCAGCTGATCTTCTTGGTCCTATCTTGGCATTAAAATCACCGACTATGATTTTGTAGAAGGTGTGATCTTTTTTATAGAACTCCTCCAATTCCATGTAGAATTTCTCAATTTCATCTTCTTTGTATGTGGATGTTGGTGCATAGACAATGAAGATAGAAATTGCTGGCAGTGGGCCACATCTCCTCAAGTGTAATAGTCCTATTCTGTTTGTTAGGCATTCAAATGAATCAAATGAATCAATAGCCTCTGGGCCCCATATTTTATTTAAGTCATTTATGTGAGTATTTTCTCCGCTACTTATAAATAAACAAGCTGGTGTTTCAATTCAGTGGGGTAGATAAACACCAAGGAGATAGCAACAAGTGAGCCAGTAAGAAAGATGTTATGGACCTTGAGGATTATGCAGTTGAAAGGAAGTTTTAAGAAGAAGGGATGGGTGAGGGATCTGCTGGGCGAAGACTTAGTGGTGGGGAAGCTTTTCTGGCAGATGGTCCCATGGACAGAATGGCCTAGGATAGCAAGTATGTTTATCCTCAAATTAGTGTAAAGAAAACTATAGGTCTGTGAGCTGTAGAAATGGCTAAGGGAGAATGGGTGTACTATTGGACATGGAAAGAGGAAATTCTGCATCTGATGTGGTCAAGGGCATTAGAACTCATGTATTCATACAAAGCCATCTAGTCCACTCACATAAGGAAGAGGATTTGTTCAGGTTCACTTGATGCTCTACTTGGGGAACTAGTACCAGCAAAGTGTGGTGGTATTTATTTATGGTATATATTATGATATGTATGGTAATTATTATGGTATCTATGGTAAATATTAATATGGCATTAAATTATATTATAATATATTTCTTTTCTTATTTTTCCTCAAACCTGTAGGAATTTTATAAATCTTATTTTTTTTTGGCTTTTTTGCATTACAACAGGTGATGTTCAGGGGTTACTCTTGGCTCTGCATCCAGGAATTATTCCTGGCATTGCTCAGGAAACCATCTGGGATCAGCTGCATGCAAGGCAAATGCCCTGTCTACTGTGCTGTTACTCTGACCCCTTTACAGATCTTTTTTAACATTGACTTCCAATGAGTTCCCAATCAAGGTTTGTTCTCTTTTTTATGTTTTTATTTCTTATTATTATTTTAAAATATTTTATTATACCACCATGAGATATACAATTACAAAGATGTTCATATTTGGGTTTCGGTCATACAGTGTTCCAGCACCCATCCCCCAACCAGTGCACATTTCCCATCACCAATGTCCCCAATTCCTCCCCCTCCCCAGCCTGCCTCAATCCTCAAGGTTTCTTCTTTTAAAAATCACTTGAAATTAATACTATTCTGTTTCTCCCTGTTGAAAGCTTCTTTTTTTAAAAAAAAATAAATTTTATACTCTCTAAAAAAAATAAATAAAATAAAACCCCAACATTTAGGAAAGGAAGCATTTAGAAACTGAGAGGGCAAGAAGATTTGGGAGTTCGAGAGAGAGCAAACTCATAGTAATGTAGCCAGACAGACAGGTAAGGGCCCCTATGGCAAAAGGAACTACTAAGGAGCAGTGAAACCACCTAAGACCATCAGGACTTGTGCACAGGAACTGAGGTCTGATAATACCTTCGCCTGGCTCCATGAGACCCTGAGAAGAATGGACTCCCCTCCCAGAGAAGCTCCAACAGGAAAAAAAGGACAGAAAAGGAACTTTATGATTTTTTTTGGGGGGTCACACCCGGCAATGCTCAGGGGTTACTCCTGGCTCTTTGCTTAGGAATCCTTGCGGTACTCAGGGGACCATATGGGATGCCTGGGATGGAACCCAGGTCAGCCCCATGCAAAGTGAACGCCCTCCCCGCTGTGCTATTGCTCTGGCCCCAGGAAAGGAATTTTAAAGACCATTCACCATTCCCAACACCCCCTTGATAACACCTTAGCAACAGATTCTTACCTAGGTAGAAGGCCCACGTGGGGTCAGTTTGAGAAAACCCCTAGGAAATCTACCTTGAACAAAGGAAAGGTACGCATATGCTGCCCAAGCCCATGAGCTGCTTGAGCCCACTTGGCTGAGCACATGTGGTGCCTGAGCACGTATTGCCTGCATCTCCCCTCCCGAGATGTGTAATCTCTAGCTTTCTCTTCTCCTTCCCCTTACTCAAAACTTCCCAAATAAAATAGTTTTTACTTCACTGCTTGCTTCCTTCTGATATTCTTCTTCAGAGAGGTAAAAGACAAGAACCTGCAAGGCCTGGGTAGGGCCTAGACTTCCCAGCGGGTCCTGGAGTGGCAGCGGCAGATCAGGGGAAAATGACCATCTCTCTCCTTCCCGCCTCACATAAGCCACATGTGGGGGCCCACCGACATCAACAGAGAGCACTGGGGAATGCTTGTCTCACAGTGACTGGTTGTGGTCATGGAATAACAGAGTGCTGAGTCATTTGGAAGCAATTGGCAAGTGAAGGGGATCTATGGCTCCAAATACCTACTTCAAGTTACTGACTCTGTTGGAATGGTTCAAGCAACTTTTAAACCATATTAGAAAAGCAACGCATTTCTTTGGAGCTGGAGAATACTTCATTCAGAACATTTTCCTTCCTGCTTTCCCCAAGTGACAAGCTCTTGTGATAAAGTCATCTATACTACTGCTGAAATTGTCCATTCACTACCTTAGGAGATTTATAAGCCAGCATTCCCCCAACTTTAGCTACAGAAAACCAGCCCATTTTTTCATATTAAGTTTAAAGGACTGCTCAATGTCTACCTGAAAAATACATCAAGGCCCTAATGTAAAATTCTAGGAAGTTGCTTTGTGAACAACTCTTCCACATACCCTATCACTGGTGATTATTTCAAAGGTCTTATTTCTAAAATTTCCTTCTTTTCTTACAAAAGCAAGATGCCTGATGCCTTTTTTTGGAGTGCAAAGACTGCTTTTAGTTTCTTGCTGTTATCCTGGTTAAGAAGGGAGGACAAATGTATATGTTTAAGTTTTAGAGGGGAGTAGTGACCAACACCCCATTAAAAGAGTGTCAAAACAAATAAAGTTGTTAACACTCATTAACTGCTCCCATGTATTAGCTCAATTAATGCCCCAATCATCCTGTAATTCAGATACTATTGTTTAAGAAAGTTTATGGATTACTTAAAATGATACAGGGAGACATCTTGTGACTTTGGCAATGTGGGATAAGTGTGTTTTATCCAGGCAGAAACCTGTTGTCAAACTTGCAGGGCAAAAGGTATGAAGGAGGAGACGGCAGCTTCTGCGTTGTAAAAGGCTTCTGGTTAGCACAAACGGATGACTGGGAATATGCACTCGCAGCATATGATGTTTCTAGAGTTTATAAAATAAAATCATCCAAAGTGCTAAGGTGTATATGATCTGTGCAATTCTCTAATTTTTTTCACCAAAATAGCTCACTGCCATTTTTCAGTACTCTAATGAGGTATGTAATTTCACTATTTCTTGGAACTACTAAGGACTTTCTACATAAAATTCATAAGGATAAATCTTTGTGGGGAGGAGTTATAACAAGGTCACAATACTTTAACCATATTTGTTTTCATATAGGCAACATCTGGGTTTGCAAATTTTAGTCTTAGACTCCAGTTTTATATTACAATGCACATAACTTTTAAGGAAAATTTGGACTAATGTAACTAAATCACCCTGTAAAAACTTAAAAGGTGTCAGGAAAGACAATTAAAACTATCCCATCACTTAGAAGCATCTCCCTACTCCCAAACAATTCCATATACATGTATAAGCACTCTGTGAAATTGACAACTTAAAAATTTCAGAAATACACTTGTCCAACACAGTTTTTATGCCAGCTCACCTCTCGTATCATCAAAGTTCCTTCTCTTGAAATACTGCCACTGAAAGTATCAGCATGGGAGGTCTCCAGCCCATGGGTGCCCACCATGCCCACGTTGTACTGCTCTGTGCTCCCTGGAGCTCCTGTTGGTCTGAGGGGGAAAAGAAACAATATTCATGCAAGGCATGTTTAGAGAACACACTTCCTGTCCAGGTTACTTTTTTTTGTTGTGACAAAATAGACATAGTGTACTATTTATTATTTTAACCATGTTTTGGGTTTGATTTTTGGGGCTACACTTGGCAATACTTGGGGTACCAGGGATTGAAACTAGGACTTCTGCATGTAAAGCATGCCTTCCTGTCCACTGATCTGTTTCCTTGGGCCCCATTTTAACTTTCTTTTTAAAGTAGGCTCAGTGGTTTTATTATATTTCACTTTAAGAGAGAGAGAGAGGAGTGTGTGTGTGTGTGTGTGTGTGAAAGAGAGAAAGAGAGAAAGGAAGAGAGAGTGTGTGTGTATATGTGTGTATGTCAGAGAGAGGGGGAGATTGAACCTGTTGCCTCACATATCTAGGCTCTACCACTGAGGCTAACCCCCCAGTTCTTGGTTTTCAGTAATGTAGCACTGACGCCTGAGCAGGTGTCCCACTTCTGCATCACCTCCTTCCTCTCCATCCATCCAGAAAAGCTTCCTGCTCTCCAAAGAGAACACTGGAGAAGTCCGCTCAGATCCCACCAGGTTCTGTAGGCTCCCTGGCAGTCCCAACCTCTCTGACCAGCTAACACTTGGAATAATGCTTTTGTACATGCTGTTCAAACTGTTTGGATGTACTCTGCCCTCATATATCTGATTTCATCTGAAATGCCATATTCCTAGAGAAGTCTTCCTGCATCCCATCTCTATGCCTTATCCTACCAGCCTCCTCTTCATCCACGCCTCCCCCTTTCTTTAAGAGGATTCACACTTTGTAATTTTATTCTTAAATTCTCTTAATTGTCTCCTACAAATGAAATACAAATGAAATACATAGGCAGAGTTATCATTTTGCAGCCAGGATCCAACGTACAGTAGGTACAGTATAACAAGCATTAAACAATCATGTGATAAAGGGAAAATACATATCAGTATAAAGTATTATGGTGCCTTTATCTTAAATAACACTGGGTACTCTTTTTTATTTTATTTTATTTATTCTTGGGAAATGGATTAATTAATGCATTATGTGTTAGCCACTTACATTTAGCTTCAGAATGCATTAAAATACGATTACAATAAAACAGAATGAAACTGTAAAGTCTTTTAATGTAGACAAAAGCCACAACTGTTGATAAAATTGTAGAGTTGAAATTGATTAGTTAACAAAACTCCAAGTATAGAAATAATTTTTATGTAAAAATTGTTATATGTGATCACAGGTTTAGTATGTCCTTGTCTAAGAATTTATTAAGCTGTTTGTTCTACTTCAGCCTTCTGTTTTAGTGTTTTTGTGGAGTTTAGCTGGTGTCTCTGTTACTCTTTCATCTAATGGGTGCTGTCCAGCTGGAATTGCAGTACTGAGAAATTAGAGGGTATTAGACTGTGAGGCCCAGAGACTTTTGGACCAGTGGTTTGTGCCAATGAGTTGACGTGGTCATGGCTGTGAGAGGTGGGGTGTGGCTACTGGGGCTTCTGGAAGTTTGGTCAGGGGATACTGCCTACTCCAACTTCAAGAAGACCCCAGAGTTGTAGCCTGGTCACCGGAGTACCTGAAACTATTTGCAGTTTGGGTCTCAACAGAGAATATTCATGAAGTGGTGGAGTTGAGCCCTAGGCATGCCTGTAGGGCTGGGGTGTGGATATGATTGCTAGGATTTCAGAAGGGCAAGTACATAGCCGCCCAACAATGTTTGCCAAAGTTTCCAGCTGCTGTGGGCACTGGTTTTTCATGATTTTAGCTGACTGGCATGTATCTCCTTGGAGACTTATTGTATTATTTATATGTTTCATTAATTTCTTTTATTTTTATCAAATCACTGTGCAATAGACCATTACAAAGCTGTTCAGGATTGGGTTTCAGTCATATAGTGTAACAACAGCCATCCCTTCACTTGTGCACATTTCCCAACACCAATGTACACCATTTACCACCGTCCCAAACCCCAAAATCTACCTCTACAGCTGGCAATATTTTTCTGTCTCAATTTCTTTATCCTTTGCACACTGTGTTTTGCAAAATAATACACTGAAGGGTTATCTTGTATATTCCTTTACATAAAAATAGTGTAATAGTCCAGCATTACTATTTCCAACAATTGTTGTGAAACTGGTTCCTTCTCTATCTTATTTACCCTCCACTCTCCACACGTTTGTGGTAGATTCCAACCCTGGGCAAGTCCTTCTGGACCATATTGAATGTGTATAATGCTTTGAGGAGTATATCAGAGGGTTTGTTTCCATGCCCCTTTTATTTTTTTGAAGTAGCATTTTGTAGTTTTCCTTCTACAGGTCCTTTAGATCCTTAGTTATGCTGATCTCTAGGGACTTGATTTTCTTAGGCACAGTTGTAAACAGGATTATTTTTTAAAGTATCCCTTTCTTCTCTTTCATTATTTGCATATAGGAAAGTCATGTACATTTGGGTATCGATTTTGTAGCCTGTCATTTTACTTTGCAGATCTATTATTTCTAGGAGCTTTTGTTGGGGACTTTAGGGTTCTCTAAACAGACATAATTGCTCCAGGTTCAAGACTTTTGATTACTTTTTCTGTTCCTGCATAGCAGTAGGCCTGTTTAGGTATTCAAAGTCTTCTAGATCAGCCTTGGAAGGTTATAGGAATACAGGAATTTATCCATTTCTTCTAGCTTCTCTTGTTTCTGGTAAAAGTCTCCCAGAGTAACCTCTGATGATCCTCTGAATTTCTGTGATTTATGTTGTGACAGAACCTTTTCATTTTTAATTTGGTTTATTAGAGTTCTCTCTCTTTCTTTGTGAGTCTTGTTAATATTTTTTTTCCAAAGAACCAACTCTTGGTTTCATTGATCTTTATGATTGCCTTTTGGGATTCACCTCACTGATTTCTGCTCTGAGTTTATTGTTACCTTCCTTCTTCCTGAGTTGGGCTCCTTTTGTTGGTCATTTCTAAGATGTCAAGCTATTTATGTGGACCCTTTTTCTTTCTCAATGAATGCTTGCAGAGCTATAAACATTCCTCTTAACACTGCTTTAGCTGTGTCCCAGTAGTTCTGGTAGCTCATGTCCTCATTCTCATTTGTTTCCAGGAATCTTTGGATTTCTTCTTGGAATTCTTCTATGATCCACTAGTTGTTCTGAAGTAAGTTGTTCAAATTCCAAGGGTTTGATTTGATTCTCCCTTTTTATGTTTGACAATTCCTGATGTCCTATAGCCTCCCAGGGCTGAAAAAGAAGACCTGGAATGCCTGAAATAAGTCTATCAGCATCAAGGAGATTGAAACAGTAATTGAAATTCTGCACAAACACAAAAGCCCAGGTCCAGATAGATTCACTAGAGAATTGTTCCAAACCTTTAAGGAGGACCTACTGCCCATCCTTTTCAATATTCTTGATTTTATTGAGGTATGTTTTGTGGCCCAGTGTGTTGTCTATCTTGTAAAATGTTCCATGTGTACTAGAGAAAAATGTGTATTAGGCTTTAAGGGGATGAAATGCCCTATATATATATATATATATATATATATATATATATATATATATATATACTGGTCCTCTTTCTCTCATTTTCTCCTTCAAAGAAAACTTCTTGCTGAGTATTAGTCTCATTGATCTATTAAGTGGTGACAAAGGCATGCTGAAGTCTGTAGCTAAAATGTCCTCCTAGAAGTCTAATAATAATTGTGTTAAGTATTTTGGCCCTTTATTGGATGCATATATGTTTAGGAGTGTGATTTCCTCCTGATATACATATCCCTTGATTAAGAAATGACACTGACTGTCCCTTCTAGACTTTTATAGTTTGAAATCTCTCTTGTCATATACTAGTATAGCCACCTTGGCCATTTTGGAGCAAATGTTTACATGAAGAATTGTTTTCCAGCCTTTGACTTTGAGTCTGCATGTGCTCTGATTGTTCAGACATGTTTCTTGTAGGCAGCAGATGTCGGATTCAGTTTTTTAAAACATTTTGCCACTCTGTTTCTTAATCAGTGCATTTAGATCATTGACATTGAGAGAGATTATTGTCATGTGGTTTTGTGCCGGCTTTCTGAATAAGTTTTCTGTGCTTTGGGGTTTTTCTTGACTTACAATTACCTCTTGAGTCCTTTTAAAGCTGGTTTTGAGTCTGCGAAGTTCCTGAGCTGTTGTCTATCCATGAACATTTGTATTGTTCCTTCAAATCTGAATGAAAGTCTAGCCAGGTAAATAATTCTTGGCAAGGCGATCATTTCATTCAGTTTTTTCACTATAACCCACAGTGTCTTTGGGCTTGAAGGGTTTCATCTGAAAAGTCTGCTGTAAAACTAAGGGACACTCCTTTGTATCAATTTCGTTCTTTGATATTGCTGCTGCAGTATCGTGTCTCTATCTATGACATTCATTATTATAATTAGTTTATATCTTGGAGTCTTTTTGTTAGGGCCTCTTTTAGCTGGTATCCTTCAAACTTCTTGGATTTGGATGCTTGCTTCCTCCAGCTCTGGGAACTTTTCAGCAATGAAGTCTTTAACTGTACCTACCTCATTGGGGTTGCCTCCCTGTCTCTCTGGAACTCTGATGATTCTTATGTTGTATCTCTTTAATTTATGCTACCTGCACGGCAGAGCCTGGCAAGCTACCCATGTTGTATTTGATATGCCAAATACCAGTAACAATTATAGACCTCATTCTGGAATGGATTGAGGCTCTTTATGTTCCTGGAGCAAGCAGATGCCCTTGGGCTCTACTAGCATGAGACAGGACATATGGAGATGTTACTGGTGCCTGCTTGAGCAAATCGATGATGAACGGGAAGACAGTGACAGTGATCTCTTTAATTTATCCCAATGTTCTTTCTTCTGCCTGTTGGTGAGATATTTTGAGGTCCTTTTCCATCTGCTTTTGTTGTTTGATGATTTCTGCAGCTCATCTTCAAGCTCAGTGACTCTGTCTTTAGCGGTTGTCATTCTACATGAGAGCCCCTTGAGTTTTTTTTCATTTTATCTACCAGAATTTTTACTGAAGACACTTCTGTTTGTAGTTTTCTTATTTCTGGTCTCATTTCCTCCTGTATTTTATTGGCTATTTATTCTGTCATTTCTTTTATATCCTCCTGTATTTCACTGGATGTTCGCTCCACTGCTTCTCTGAGTTCATTGAACATCCTCACCATTTCATCTCTGAATTCTTTATCATAGAGATTATGTATGTGGGTATTCCTTGTTGAGGCTCCAGGGCTCTTTTCCTCAGCCAGTGCACATGGTGGGGATGTGCGTTGTTTCCCAGTGATGTTGTGGTAGTCTGAAAGCCAGTCTCCTGAATGCAGTTCTGCCTGGGGCTGAGCAGGGACCTTTCTCTTTGACGTTGCTTGCACTGACTGGGAAGGATATTCTCATAGGTTTATGATGAAATGTAGAGTGGTGAAGAAATACGTGGTTGTATCGTGTTACCTGGGAAGATACTCTTCTTCTGGGTTGGGATCATCAACCTTCCATAGGTGTCCAAGCCCATCTGGTCCCACCACTGCAAGTTGAACCACACTCCCTTTTTCTGGCTGGATCTCAGTGTTAACTGAGAAAATTCATTCCGCCTTGGGTGGAGATGATCCCCCACCAGTACTCTTCTTTTAAAAAATATTGAGCAACATTCTGCTATGCTCAGGAATCACTTCTGCCTTCCAAAGTCAGGAACTAATTTCCTGTGGTGCTCGGTTCACCATATGGGGTGCCAGGGACTGAACTCAAGTAGGCTTTGTACAAGGAAAGTGCCTTACCGCTGTACTAGCTCTGTGGCCCCTAAGTACTCTTTTTTAACTTCTTCAGTTACCCACCCTGTGTTGTATTTATTTTCAGTTTGAGTAAGTGTGTCTTGACAAAAGCTTGGGAGCAGAGACAGGTTTCCTCTGTGTTCTTGTGGTCCAGAGCAGAGTGTCATAGGAAACAACCAGGCAAGCAAAGAGACTCATGCTGCACATAACATTCCTCCTTCTAAATGAATTTGTGTATGTGTGTGTATGTATGTGTGTGTGTGTGTGTTTCTGTGTGTTTGTGTATATGTGGCCTATGTAGTTCCACTTAGTCATATTCCTCTTTTCTCTAAAAAGGAGTATTATTTTTATTCTTTTGGTTATGTTTCACATTCCTGGTCTTTTGGGTGTTATTTGTACTTAATCACTTGATGAGATATTTAAATCCAAGAAGAATGCCAGGCATATTGTTTGTGATCCAACTTGAGGAATTAAACTTACTACAGATGTGCACTGTCATTTGAGCCATCTCCCTAGCAGCTATAATGATGATAATAATAATAATAATTTTAATAGTAATATTTTAATAGTTTAAATATTTTAATAGTTAAATATTAATACTTTAATACTTATTTTGACAGTAATAATAATATTGCTATTAAATTGTAACTTTAATAATAATATTATTATTACTATTAAAATAATTCTTAAAATATTAATATTTTTAACTTAGTATCCCACCTGCATGGCAGAGCCTGGCAAGCTACCCGTGTCGTATTTGATATGCCAAATACCAGTAACAATTATAGACCTCCTTCCCATGACTTGATGGAATGGTATGAGGCTCTTTATATGGAGTGGCAGATGCCCTGGGATATCTTGCATGTGACAGGACATATTGAGATGTTACTGGTGCCTGCTCGAGTAAATCGATGATCTATGGGAAGTCAAGTGATCAAGTGATCAAGTGAAAATGTAACTTCCTTTTCTAACTCTAGCAACATGTAACTTTTAATAGTTTCCTATTTATTTTATACAGTGCAAACCCCTGGGAGGCTTAGTTCTCTCTTCCTTGAAGACTCTTTCCCATTCTCTACCTATCCACTGATAACTTTCTGTTTAGACTCTAGCTCAGGAGACACCCTCTTTATTTCTTCCAGTCCTATGAGATGAATTCAGGCGACTCTACTCTGAGTCCATATCACCTTCTGTTTATCTACTATGGTCTCCAATGTACAGTTCTAAATCATCAGATCTCATTAAAGTGTTATTTTAGTGCCAAGCGCTGTGGCTGCCATGCTGTTATGGCATTAGAACAATTTAATAAATTACTGTTTTTTTAAAAAATTAAAACCAAAAGATTTTCTTTTTGATGACTGAGTAAAAACTGCAACTGCATTCAATTTGTCAAAATGTATGAATTGTTGAATAGTCATCTATGAGGAAAATTAATATTATGTTTAAGATGTCCTAAACAACTAATGTTGGATTTTGCCATTTTAAAATTTCAAAAGTGGGGTCGTAGTGATAGTACAGAGGGTAGGAAGTTTGGCTTTCACATAACCCACCTGGGTTCAATCCCTGACATCCCATATGGTCCCTGAGTACCTCCAGGGGTAAATCCTGAGCCCAGAGCCAGGAATAACCCCAGGAGCATGGCCAGGTGTGACTCTAAAAGCAAAACAAAACAAAAACCAAAAACTTCAAAAGTAATTTTGGCACTAGATTCACTCTTCTATATAGGAAACACTACATTTTTTTTTTGAAATCTAGTTTTAGGTAACCCTAGAAAATAAATGGATTCTGTAAGAACTAAAGAAAAAGGAACTGCATAGAAGTAGGTTACTTGATTGATGAAGTCGTTTCCTATGCATGGGAGTGCGATTAACCACTTTTATACTGCTACATATGTACACTTGCTGAAAGTGACAGAGTAAATGGATGGCAGACTGGAGGTTAGGGAATTTATTGGAAAAGAGAGAAGGGGCTTAGAATGATCTGTATGATTATGCATCAGAGTTGGAAATAACAGAGTGAACTCATATTTAGCTTAACTTAGATACAGATGGCTATGTAAAAATTACATATTAATATTATAATATGAATATTACAAGTTAATATTCATGTATATATTTCCTTGATCTTTCAGCTAAGAGGGTCTAAAAGAAATGATACTCCAGTAGCAGCAGGGAATAAGTATCAAATTTTTTCCAGAACAATATAATAAAAGGGACCAAGGCTCCTTGGACAAAATGTTGATTCTAGGAAACATACAAGATGATGACAGGGCTAGTCCACTCAAAGGTGCAGATGAATTAAATTAAAGAGATTCCAATAGTAGAAGCTGGAATAATTTGAGCAAAAAAAAAAAGAGAAATTATTGAGGGTTTGGCTGCATAACCTCCTTATATATAGTTTCTTTTGCATTCTATAATTGGTAGGGTGTCTGCCTTGCACACGGCTGACCCGGATTTGTTCCCTAGCATCCTATAAGGTTCCTGAGCAGAGCCAGGAGTGACCCCTGAGCATCATAGGATGTGGCTCAATAAACCAGAAAGAAAGTATTGAATCATATAATTCAAAGTATAAAATAAATATCCCTGTTGCAGGACTCCTTTAAGAGCCTCTGCATCTGCTCTGGATTGCCTCCTGCAAATCACTTCATAGGTAGGGGAGTAGTCTAAATGTGGGAGTCTTATCATACCATGTATTCTATACTGGTTGGTATAAATATTCTCTCATGCTACCACAATCATCGTGGGACTATCTAGATCTTACTAGCATATTTGCCTGGACACGTTGGATCTCTAAGTAATTAGACCAGAGAGAAATGCTGTTTGCCTCCAAGCAAGCATGGCTCCCTGATAACTCAAAGACAACTAAAATACAAAACTACGAGACTCTTGTGAAGGCTTGGAGAAATATTTAACTGGCATTAGTATTAGTCTTTGGTACAGAGACATGCCATCTCAGAAACCCCCTTCTCTACCCTATAAAGGCATTTCCAGGCAGATCTTGGCTCAAAACATTAGCATAGAATAGGGCCTAGGTGAGGTGCTGGGAGAAATTACCTAGGGGCATTTAACCTTTCCTGCTTCCCATAATAGTGTGAGGTCTGAGTTGCAGGGGTATAAAACCAGCCTGCTTTCTCTCTCTCTCTCTCTCTCTCTCTCTCTCTCTCTCTCTCTCTCTCTCTCTTGCTCCTTTCCTCTTTTTGACATTTTGGCTTCCCTTGGCATTTTGTTTCTCTGTCCTCTCCATTCTCTGCTGGGCCTCAACATGTGGTGGCAGCCATCTTGGCCTATACATGGCTGGGGCCTAGCTGGGAACCCAGAGTCCAGAGGTTTTCCCTGCTCTTGGATTGTATATTGGAACCTGTGATAGGTAAAGCCTTTTAAAACTGCATCAGATTCCTGAGTCTTCATCCACTCCCTGCTGGCTTCGGAGGTAGAAGGGAACTCGCTTCCCAGCACTGTTGGGGACCCTGGCGGTGTTCCCCGACATATCCCCATGCTTGTAGTGATATAGATAAATCAATAATGGAAGAGACAAATTTTATGTGAAGAACAATTTCCAATGAATTATGTATATACTGTATTACTTTCCAGGACTGTAACTCCTTATGTGCAGGTTGTGTAGAGTGGCTTCCTTCCAAAGAGAATAGTGGGATCCTAAACAGTAATGGCGAGAAATATACATTTTCATGGGGTGTGGGGTTGCAATGTCAAATGCATAAACCCTATCTATAAATGACAGTATCACAAAATTGTAAATCACTGTGACTCAGTGAAAAACTAAACCAAACATGTAGGACAGGAGGGGGAAAATAAGTTTACAGTGGAGAAACCTGACAAACACTGCCTGGATCAGTATCAATAGTCATAAGTCAAGTGGTTGTATGTTTACTTATTACAATGCTGAAAAAAAATCGCTATCTCTGTGATCTTTCCTGATCCATGACCCTTGTCTAATTATGAGAATAAAAATAAAATTTCATGTAGAGGGACATTATACAATATTCCAAATTCTGTATACATTATACAGTATTCCAAAAAATACTCCTCAAAACAGCTACTCATCAAAAATAAGGGAGGTAGGAGAAACCATCACATCATGATGAATATAATGTGATATGATGTGATGCCACAGAATATAACATGGCATCCAGATGGAATTCTGAGTACTTAGTTACTACTGAAAACATCTGAATAAACTATGGTCTACGACTAAAATATATAAATATTGTTTCACTAATTATAGCACTCAGCATATATATGAAATTATATTTCATATATATGAAATTATATTTCATATATATGAAATTATATTTCATATATAGTAGAAATATAATTTCTACTATATATGAAATTATATTTCATATATAGTAGAAATATAATTTCTACTATATATGAAATTATATTTCATATATAGTAGAAATATAATTTCTACTATATATGAAATTATATTAGAAATTATATAGAAATTATTATACAGAAATTATATAGAAATTATTAGAAATTATAGTAGAAATTATATTTCATATATATGAAATTATATTTCTTATATAGTAGAAACATAATTTCATATATAATAGAAAAATTCTGCAGGTTAGGAATAGTAATATGGAAATGTGATTTGTACAATATCAACCAATACAATATATCTAAAACTTCTCTAAAAGTTTATTAACAATAAAGGGGAAAAGTCATTAATTTAAAAAACACTTGCGATAAAAACCAGCTATACAACATTGTATAATTAAAGTTGTCCTGTCTTTATAAATTAATTTTTCAGCATACAATCTGGTTAGAAAGATTTGTTGTTCAAAGTTCTGTAAAGACAATAAAACAAAACATTTAAAAAATTAAAGGAAAAATAGAAAATTTACTGTAACTAGGCCACAAATTTAGAACAGTAATTTTCTAATTGGATTTGTCAAAGTGTTCCTGGGGTACTGATTTAATCTAATTCAAGCACATTTATTGAACACCTGCTATAGGAAAGCCTTTTAGTTTAGCATTGGGTAGTAATATGAAAACAAAAGTAGACAAATTTCTTACAATTAAAGAGGTAGAATTCAGAAAAAAATAATACAAATATTCAAATACTAGTCATGATAAAAGTAAGAAATTGGTATGAAAGAGAAAGTCACTCTAAGAAAAGGCATGCCATTAGAAAATATAAAGCATTTGTAAGAATGGGTGGGTTAGTCTGGGTGAAACATATGTCCAGCCACTTTAGTCCCAGGGATGTAAAATTATAGGACAGTGGAGATAGAGTAGACCAGAGTCATGTGATACAATCAAGCCAGAATCCGAATACGGACAAAGGAAGAAGGGACTGAAATCTTGGTAGGGAACTAAAATAGCATGGGAGACAACGTGTTTCAAATATGGCTTTCCAATACTAAAGGAATACAAAGGCAGGAAGACAAAAAATATGTGGATTTCATTGCTCAAATTTCATTTTGAGAGATCCCATGAGTGTACTACTGATGATCTGTCCTGAAGCATGTGCTGGAACTTGAGAGAATAACTGATGCTAAAGAATGGCTCTTGCCTACTCAATATGACACAAATTAACTTACATGTCCTTCCTTCCTTTCTTCCTGTTCTGTAAAGCTGCAAGTATCTCCTGACTATAGAAATAGCACACGCCGATCATAAAATTGAGATTAACATAAAATTAACATACTGCATAGTTATGTAAAATACAGAGGTAATCATTTTTACAATTTTGGTCTATTTCTTCCATTCAGAATAGTGCAATTGATTCATTAGAATATATACTTTTATCTTAATTCTGTGTACTTACACATTATAGTCATACTATAAATTAAAAAAAACAGCTCTGTTCATAGGTAAAGGTCTTGTTCTGTATGTTATGATCTACATCTGTTGGTTGAAACTACAGGACTCCATTTCTGAGAAGTTCATATGTTTACACATTGTGGTAGTAAAATGTGGCAATGCATATATATTTATACATACATATATACATATACACATATATATAATATGTTTACAGATATATAGCACAAAAGTAAAGGTTACCTAAAAAAGTAAAATCAAAGTCATAAAACTGTATTTAGTATTTAGAAGAAGTATCTAACTCTAACTGTATCTAACTCTAAAATAGTCTATTAATAAATAATTGTTTTATAAAATTTGAATAGTGTGAAGTTTCTTAGACAGGCATGAAATATACAGAAGAACAGGGTATATATTTCATATTCATGAAAGTGAATCCTGTTTATTAATTTGGAGTAAATACCCATTTGTATCAGCCTTTTCCCCTTTGAGTACATCTCATATGTAATTAAATATTTTAAATATTCTTTAATAATAATTATTTCAATTGTCTACACAACTAATTCTTTAACAGCCATCTCAAGTTTTCCCTTCATTCTATAGTGAAGATGCCATGTCGGGCCAGAGATGATGGCCTCTTTCAGCAGGGGCTGCAGAAAGAGGATTGACCAGTCTTCACGAATTACATTCAACGATTAAAAATTATTACATGCAATAAATTCTCTCTGCTGCCTTGCACTCTTTTTCGAAATCCTCTAAAATTCATCTACTCTTAATTCATCTGTAGAGGTGTAGCCAATCCTGATAGAGCCTAACCCCTCTTCTTTGCCATTACTGTATTTCATACATCTTCTTGGAGTTCCACGTAGTGCTCTGAACTGACATTATTTCCGGCATGTTATCTTCTGCAGGAAGATAATATCTGTCTTGGCTGCAACATCCCTAAAAGTGAGACTTGTTTCTACTTTCACTCTCTATTTAACAGTCTGGCTATCAATATCATTTGCTCTGGCAGGACATGTATAAAAAAAAGCATTGCTAAAAGGATTCCTTATCCATTAAGAATTCTGCAACTGTAGAAATGCTCTGTATTCTAAGTGATGGTCTATGGAGAGATAATTAAAGAACTATTATACCAAAGTCAAATGATACCAAAGTTAATTGATCCTACTAAAGACTCATAATGATTTTTATTTACTATTCTTACTCTTCTCATTTGGAGAACTAGAATCTACATCTTATTCATTCATTCATTCATTCATTCGGCTTTTTGGGTCACATCAGGCAATTCTCCTGGTTCTGCACGCAGGAACTATTTTTGGTGGTGTGCTTGGGGAACCATATAGGATGCCAGGGATCAAACCTGGGTCGACCACATGAAAGACAAAAACCCGACCTGCCCAACAGCCTATATTTCAAAATCAGCCCACTTACATGAGTCTGGGTATGTCGCTGACAGCCACTGTGCCATCATGGGTTTCACTCTCTCCATCTTCCTCCTCTTCATCACTACTTTCCGACTCCCTCACTGGAGGAGGAGTAATCAGTCACCTTCTTGAGTGGACGATTTGTTTCTTCAATCCGGAGTTCTCTTAGTTCTTTGGCTAATGCCGCCAGGTCCTATGAAAGAAGAGTTTGCTCAGTGTGGATGAATTGTAGATATGACCAAAGCTATATCTCAGCAATCAGTGCTCCAGCTTAAGCAACAAGAAAAAAAAAAGCTCTATATAGAACTGTTACAAACATAATTACTGCATGGGATTAAGAAAACAATGCTTGTAGCATGTAGAAACTAGAAAAGAAAGATGAAATAAATTAAAACTGTTCAAAACCAATTGCTAGACTGAGACTTCAATTCCAAATCAATATATATATATATATGTATATCTATATATGTAGATATATAGATATGAATGTGTACACATATGCATATACACATATGTACAAACAGTGGATTTTCATTTTATTTTGGGAAGGTGAAGTGATCACCCTCAACATTAATGGGAAATTACATGGTATTAGAAATTGTTCCCCAGGAATTTGGTATTCCTGCCCAAGCCATACTCATGGCCTTTCCCTCTTATGACTGATACTGTACCAAAATCTAGCATCAGTTACAGAACAGAGCAATCCCCAAGGTTCCAGTTACTACAATGACTTATTTGGTAGGTCATCATTCCCTGGAGAGCAGAGGCACCACATCAAATAATGGCCCAACCCAAAACCTAGTGTCACTAAAATAGACAGCCATAGAGCTCAGTTAATCAAGAGGAGTAAAACAGAAATAGAGAAAGGAAGGGCAGGACGAAGGGAATGGGAGGGAGCGAGGAAGTAAAGAAGGAAGGAAGAAAAAAAAAGGTAAAAGGAATACTCTTCCAGAATGATAGGTGTTTCGCTTTGTTTTAAATGCAGTCACCTGGCAGAAACCCTGGCGAAGAATACAGAAACGAATATGCAAACACCCCGAGAAAGAGATAATTTTCTCAGTTTTCCATGAGTATGATGAAACCTTTAGCCTTATGGATGTGATGATGTGGTACTTAATCACCAGGCATATTGCAGGCAGTGTGCTGAATATCTGACTATCTTTTATTTGACATGCTTTCAGAGCAATGCAGAGGGAAGCAGTTCTTCAAAAGCATGGCCGCTCTAATTTGCATGGGTTAAACTGCCCATGACACACAGCATGCAAATGAGGAAAAAGCAATTTGACATCAGTCTTACCATTTCTCCCTATATTAGTGACCCATGTGGGAATCAGAGCATTCAGTGAAAGACATGGGATTAGGGAGAAAAAAAACTCATTGAAAGATACTAAATCCCACAGTTTTCTTATGGCCATATTCTCTCTTTATTTCAATCCAGAAATGAACTGTCAGTTCAGCTGATGCAACGTAAAGCAATTTAGGTAATTTTTAACGATGTTTGGTATTCTATCCTAATTGGTTAAACAAGAAACTGTGATAGATATAACTAAGTTACAATTATAATCGTATTTTGTGAAGACAACAAATCATGTTACTCTTCTAAAATGGTTAACGCTAAGAAGAGAAGTCCTTTTAAGTGTTTTATTTGGTTTACAAAGTAAGTTAAATAAAGGAGTCGTTTCCAATTTCATCTAGGTCCAAACATTTTGGTTCGTTTGGTTTTAGGTCACATCTAGTGGTGCTCAGAGTTTACTCTGGCTCAGTGCTCAGGGATCACTCCTGATGGACTGGGAGGACTTTATGTGGTGCTGGAGATAAAATCTCAGTTGACCACATACAAAGCCAGTGCCCTATCTGCTGTAGTATATCACTTCAGCCTTAACTTTTAAATTTGTTCACATATTTTTTTAATTGTATCTCTATAAAAAGAGATACTCAGGAAAATTCAGATTGTGCATTTCCCACCTAAGCATGCTTTCTGGGTTTTTACACATGTGGTCACATGCACAGCATGACCTCATTCTCAGTGGCTTTATTCGCCTTAACTATAAAAATGAAAGCAGAATTGAAGTTAAAAGACTCAGTGGTTATTAAATGTAATGTATTTCATTAAAGAAGAAAATTGTCACATAGATAAAATTTAATATAAATTTATTTCCCATTTCTTGATTGGCCAAATCAGTAACATTCAATATCCAGATTTAAGCCTTTACTTCTTAATTCCAGTGACTTCTGCCTCTACTTAAATATGTAGAATTGAGAAGAAAGGAAAGTGTACTCTACATTTGAGTATGACTGAAAACACATTCTAGATATTTGTTAAGACTATGAATGGAAAAGGACATTATGATCCAAATCAATAAAATAATTACAAATTAGTTAAATATATATATTATGCATTTTGTTTTCTATATGTTAGATATAAGTTAGGTCTCATCAATGAGTAGAACTAACATTTAAGTATGATTTAAGTATGTTATTGTCATTAAAATACATTTATTAAAATTTAAAGAGAGAATATGGTTTAAAATTTATATTGCCAATAGTTTTGGTAAAATATATTAGATGTGATTTATTTAAATTAATAATACATTTCCATAAGGATTTCCTTTCCTTTTCTTTGACATTTTAAAATAAGACAAAGGAAACTAATAAAATAACAACTATTTAAAATATTTGGCTGGTCAAAAGCTCATTGATTTAAAGAAAGCTGTGCTTGCTGCAGTCTAATTTGTTAAAATGACCAAAGTTTTTCTAAACCCTGCATTTAGAAACACTTTTATTTCTGATCTGCTTTATAATTTAACTTTTGATTAGATTTTTGTGTGTGGGCATTATTTAAAAAACAATTTTTCCTGAAATAGCAATAATTACAAATTCATTTTAAGTTTAATTGGTAATAGCATAGAGGGTAAGTCATAAAAAACCTAAAGGTAATAATAATGAAAAACTTGTAAGTTGTTCCCTAGGAAAGAAATTTATCTTCTGTTGCCAATAGCCTTTAACTTAGCTGAAGTGTTGTTCCTTATTCATCCACTCTGAAAAATTTACAATAGCAAAGTTATAGGAAATAGACATGATTGAAAAGAGAAGCTATTGAGTTCAGATCCATTTTCATACATTTTATTTTCTGACAATACCAATTATATCCATATAATGAGTTTTTGTGGTAATTTATTGCTTGGCTCTTTCAAAAGCCTGGAGCTAAAAAGTACTAAAAAACAGTGGAAAGTTCTATTTAGCATCAAAGTAATTGAAAATGTATACAAAAAAATATAGAATATTTGACTACTGAGTAAATGTAAGATAGTTTAAAGAGTCTCTTATTGAAGGTTTCTGAACTGATGGCTAGAAATCTCTCACTCAAAAAGGTACTATTTCAACTCTCTTTTTAGAAATGGTATAGTTTAGTTGAATTTTATTTCAATTCTTTTAACTAGAACAATGAGAGGTAAACATTGTAAAGTTTTTTTAATTATAAGAATGTATTTCCTTCTTAGACATTCTAAATAAATGACATTGTGGTACCCAGTCCTCATCTGAGATATAAAGAATCTGTGGGCCGGAGCGATAGTACAGTGGTGAGGGTATTTGCCTTGCACTCTAATGACCTGGGTTCGATCCCCGATATCCCATATGGTCCCCTGAGCACTGTGAGGAGTAATACCTGAGTGAAGAGCCAGAAGAAACCCCTCAGCATCGCTGAGTATGACCCAAAAAGGAAAAAAAAGGATCTGGACTACTAGCATTAACTCACATTCTGTCCAATCTAGCTCTGGAACTTTCCAGATTTCTATACATGAATGAAAAACTAGTGATAAAGTCAGTGTTTATTTTTGAGGCTAATATTCATGTTATGTACCTCACTGTGCTAACCTAAATATATTCTTCTTAGAAATTGAAATAGTCACAGATTATATTACATAACATTATATTCCATTAAAAAAAGCAATGCTAAATTAACAAACACTTTTATATTTATTTTAATAAAGAAGCAAAATCAAATCAAGAAGTTAATGATAGAATGTCACCTCAAGTTGTACTATTTGGGGTGCAGATTCTTTGGAATTGAAATTATTCAAGGCCCAATATATTCAGGATGATGTAATGACATATTGCCTAAATATTGCCTAAATAGTCTTCTAAATAGAAGACTATTCTAATTAAGAAGCCATCATACTAAATAGTTACAGCACAGTAGGAGCTAGCTGTTGTTGACAGTGAGGGACCTAGCTCAATATAAAATATTATATCACTGTATCACTGTATCACTGTCTTCCCGTTCATCATCGATTTGCTCGAGCGGGCACCAGTAACATCTCCATATGTCCTGTCTCATGCAAGTAAAGCCCAAGGGCACCTGCTTGCTCCAGGAACATAACAAGCCTCAAACCATTCCATCAGTTCATGGGAATGAGGTCTATAATTGTTACTGGTATATTTGGCATATCAAATAATAATACAAAATATTATATTAAAATTCCTTCCTTTCTGGTTATTTCTATGTGACTTGGAAAATATTCTTTTTCCAAACATATGATCCTTCTTATCTTCCCCAAAATGGCTTTTCTTCCTTTTGAAGAAATATTATCTCCATAGTTTAGAATTGTAAATGTATATATACACCCCAGTTTTGTCTAATCTTTTATGGAATTCTTATGTAGGTTCTTCAACATATTTTATTAAATTTTTGTTTATTTATTGTAGAAGTTCTGGGGGCCCACACCTGGTGTACTCAGGATTTTCTCCTGTCTCTGTGCTCAGGGCTTACTCCTAGTAGTGCTTGGGGAAACACATGTGGTGCCAGGGATTGAACAAGGGTTGGCCGCATGTAAGGCAAATGTCTTAACCTTTGTACTACCTCTCTGTTTCTAAATTTTTTAAAAAATCTTGTCCGTCTGTTTGATATTAGTTTGCCAACCTAGCAAAATCTAGAGGGAAGAAGGAAAGATCACTTTCTCTGACATTAGTTTACAAAGGCCATGTTTTCAAAAATATTAAGACTTTCTAACACCACACCATCAAATAAAAAACTAGTCAGTAGAGAAGTCATTAAAAAACCTAGAAATGGAGGTTAAATAATGGCATAATTTAAAAGCTTTATTAAGGTTTAATTCAGTTGTCACAATTGATATTTGAGGTTGGAAAATTCTTTATTGTGCATAAAGAACAGTAGGATTTTGAGCATTAAGGATGTCTAGCAACACTTCTCAGCTACATGACGCCAGTAGCGCTACTTTCTAGCTCCAATGGTGAAAACTGAAACTGCCTCTGGATTTTGCGTGATGTCTTCCAGGAAGATGAGGGATGGTTCCTGGTGAACAACCAGTGGGCAGGGAGAATCAAGTAATTTTTTAAAATTTTTAGTAGTTTGTATCAATGATAATCTAGATAGGGTGAACAAAATTACTTGGAGGGATTTTTTTTTTATTATACATAGCTCAAAGGTTTTCAGGTACAGTTAACACCTTTCAATTGGATATAACCATTTGTATTTCTCCTGCTCCTTCTTAGCTATCTATCTATTGTTTTAGAGTACTGAAAAATACACCAATTTAAAAGTTTGTTATATCAAGGCTAGCTGGAGATCCCTTTTCTTCATGATGGTCAATTTCTGACTCATGAGATTCCCTTGAGTTGTTTCTACTAAACTGGTGCCCTTGTATAACACACACAGGTATTTTAATGGCATTCATAGCTTTAGAATGTCATTCTCTTTTTTAAGTTTGGAAGAAAATTTGTAAAAGTTTAGAAAATACCTCCTCTTATTCTTATAAGGGAAAGGAACACAGCTATAGCAAAGAGCGATCAAAACGACATTCTTTTTTTTCCTTCTTATAAATGCCATCCACATACTGCAGCCATGTAGAGTCTTATTTTTTATAATCCTTTCACTACAGCAATAACTTTCTAAATCACTCCGTATGTGAGGTAATAAGAATTCTGAAATTTCAAGCTTCCCCCAAGATCAATTACACAGATATCTGCCAAAATAGCTCCATGTCTTTGGCCCAAACCTTGAACAGAATCCACCTCGTGACTTTATGCAGCACTTCAAAATTCATATAATGCTTTGTGCTGTTTCATATAATGCTTGCTTTGTGCAAGTGATCCTATAAAAATCTTGTGAGTTTGGAAGGACAAACTTTTTGTTTGTTTTTTTTTGGGGGGCCACACATGGTTGTGCTCAGGGCTTACTCCCAGCTCTGCTCTCAGAGTTCATTCCTGGTGGGCTTGTAAGATCATATGAGGTGTCTTGGATCAAACCTGGTTCAGTCATGTGCAAGGCAAATATTTTACCTTCTGTACTGTCTCTCTGGCCCAAGAATAAACATTTTTATCCAAATTTTAGAAATGAGGAAATTCTGAGATGTTAGGGGATTCAGAATATGATGCAGCTTTCTAATTAATTATTATTTTTTTTATCAAAGCCAGTGCTTTTCCCATATCATTTCACAAAAAAAATAAAAAGTTGTGCTCAGCAGAGCTAAAGCTTAAAAGTCACATGTACTGTTCAATTTCCATGTACTTAGTACTCTTTACAAGGACTGGCTCTTAAAATAGAACTTTACTCGGCTGTATTCATGCAGGTATAACAAACAGCATAAGCCAGTCATCCTTCTTAGCAAGGTACATAAGATTGGCAAAGCTATATATTTTTCTAATGGAAAAATGTCTCCATAGATAAGAAAGTAAAGCCACTTAACTCACCAGGATTCATTAACTAACACCGATGTTACTGCTGATGCTGTAGTTAATGTCCCACAAAATTAATCTAACAATACCCTGTAACTCCTTGTTCACAAATCACACACTATAAATTTGGAGTGCCTTAGAATGATTTCTCTTTTCTTTGTTAGTAGAACTGCAAGGCTGGAAAGCACAGGGTAAAAGCTCTGGTTCTGCTATTGGAAGATACTGGAATGAGAAACTATGCCAATAATCAGGTATTAATTTTTTTTTTATTCTAGATTAGAACACTGGAACGGTGACATTTAGACTTAAAGGAAGGCCTCTGAAGGAAGGCCACTGTATTGAGGGGCTTAGATGGTCTATTGTTTTTTTTCTTTTTCTTTTCTCTCTCTCTCTTTTTTTAGATGGTCTATTGTTAAAGGGGCTTTCTTGCCAGACTACTCAATTGAGGAAAGTTACTCAACCAAACACCTTTTACATGTCAACATTGGGAAATTGGTTTTATATTTACATATTGTGAAAGCATGATCAAGAAAAGGCAATACTAACCTCATCTATAGCTTTTTTATAGCTCTGAGATTAGAGGAACCCAATCCAGAAGAATCCACAGAAGGAGGGAAAAGCCAAAGGTGAGGCAGCAGGTAAGATACAAAATGGGAATCGTTAGTACACATTTAATAAACACAAAAGGGTAAAGAGAAACGCCAACATGGACTGTTGCAAATTCTAGTCATTATTATTCATTATCTAGCATTTTCTTACTTGAAAAACTTCATGTACATTTCATATAAGAGAGTCTCTGAAAATGTATATAAATAAGCAAGTAGTAATTCATTCCATATTAATTTTTAAATTTTGGCCTCCAAGCTTTTATTTCTTTCTGTTATTTGGGATCTGTATGTCTTATTGATGTTTTGTTTTAGTTCCAAGCTTTCGGGTCCCCTGTCAGATCTTGCTTAATAAGTTCTGCTCCATAAAACAAAGTTATAGATATAATAAATGCAGCAGAAAATTATATTAATTCATATAAAAATAGTATGGGAGAAGAATAAAATGTAAGAGAAACTCATAGAAACTGCCGAAATTTCCTTAAGTGTTAGTTTCAACAACTTTTTGCCAAAGTTGTTGAATAGAAATTATGGAAATGTATGTTATTTCTCACCCTGTTTTTTCCTCTAAAATACTGCTAAGGATTAGCCAAATATCTAAGAGGGAAATCAGTAAGCAATTGAAGATTCGTCCACTGTTTTCCTTGTAGATATTTCTAAGCATCTATTTTTACCAATCACAATAATATTTATTTAATAAACATAAATACTTTTAGACCACTTTATCCTGTAGGTTATCCACTAAGTTAAGAGTTCAAAACTCGAGAGATAATACTCACAGCTGGTCTACTAGGTCGGGTTATGTCCCTGGATTCTTCTGGTTTCACCTTGGAAGGCTCATGGGGGAGCACGGGTGATCCTTCTGACTTACTGTTGGCTGGAGGAGAAAACAGAAGGTCAAAAAGACAATGATTGTCAGGAAATGCTGGTTCAATTTAGGAGTTCTGGTGAATCATCTCCGGCATGATGACTCAGAGGATAGTCATTTACTTAGGCTAGTCCTTAGGCATGTTTGTGAAGAGACAGTATTTATGTTTGTCCTGCCAAACGAAATCCAGCAAACAAAGGTAGCTTTGTAAGCCAGAAGTCATTAATAATAAAAGGAAAAGTAGCGAGCACCACTACCACTGCATAAACTTGAGTACTAATCAGCTCAATGCTTCCTCTTTCGATTACTTTATTGAATCCTGATGACAAGGATGTGGTATTATTTCTTATTTTTCTCTGAAACACAGACTTTGAGAGATTACACAGCTAGTCTAAGGTCATGCTAAAATTATTGGCAGAGTTGCGATTGTTGATTACTCTCTCAGTCTCAATTGTTATGCTATATCTTATTGTATTAGATTCCATGTTTGGTTTCCTCCCTCTTTTTTTCCTTTAAGTTTGGGTCACACCCTACAATTCTCAGGGGCCACTCCTGATTCAGCTGGAGGTTACTCTGGGGACCATGCGGTCTCTAGGCTGTACATGTGCTTAGCCTATTTATTGGGCTATGTTATCTTCTTTTACTCTTATCTATGAGGATAGGATATTTGGTTGGAACTTTGTAGGGAAAAAGCCTCTTTTGCTTGGTGGAATGATTTCAAAGTTGGGTGGTAGTGAATGTTGTCTAGATTCTTAAAAAGTTAAAAAGAATAAACTTGGTGTAGGAATGAAAGTGTTGATAAAGGGGAAGAACCCTAAAAGAAAAAGAGGGAAAGACTCTAATAAATATAGGGTAGAGAATAATCTTCTGACGTGTGATGGGCTTATAGGTAGAGCAGAAGGAAAGGAGAGAGATTATTTTGTTTGGCTTTAACAAGGTCTTGAAGGAACACAGAGGGATAAAAGAGTATATTTTACCCTGAAAACTAGGACCTGATGTTAAAACAGAACCAGATGAGAAAATTAAAGTGATATGCAGACAATAGGTTTCCTTTTAACATTTGCTCTAAGATATTAAATTGCTTATGAGTGGAAAAATGTAAAGCAATGGCAGTTTCTAAATTAGGTACATTTGAAAAAAAATTCAAACATATTTATTGTATATTTTATCATGATACAGATGACTTTATACAGATTTCACTGTGCAAAAGACAGAACATGTGCTTCAGAGTAACTTTATAATTGATTAGGCTTAATAGTTTCATTATGGATCTCACTTCTTAATTCTACTTTAAGATATATGTTTTTTTTGTTGATTTTATTGCCAATGTTATTTCTGCATATTATACTGACAAATGAATAAGACAATTTTATTTCAAATTGTGTATATGAGTATAAAAATGTTTTGAAATTCCAATCCTCAAATTGATAAAGTTCTTAAACATTTCCTAGCCAATGTACATCTTTTATAGTACATTATAGAAAACAAAATATTGGTTCAAGAATATCTACACATTTATCTTTTTAGGACTCCAGATGTAAATATTTGCATCTACTAGTCTAGTCAAATTATATAGTCCAGGGGCCGGAGCGATAGCCCAGCGGGTAAGGCGCTTGCCTTGCCCGTGGTCGGCCCATGCGGGCCCGGGTTCGATCCCTGGCATCCCATATGGTCCCCCGAGCACCGCCAGGAGTAATTCCTGAGTGCAGAGCCAGGAGTAACCCCTGAGCATTGCCGGGTGTGACCCAAAAACCAAAAAAAAATATATATATAGTCCAGTTTTTCTTATATATATATGATATAATTTTATCATAATGATGATCATATCATAGTGATAATTTTATCAAATAAATAAAAAATATATATATATATTTATTTCTCCCCGTTGAAGTGTTGCAGGTGTGGCTTCAGTGCCTGGCTGCATCATCAGGTGGCAGACAGGAGAAAGACTTGTCTACACTGAGGCTCTGTCCCATGGGCCTTGGATGGTTGATGGTCTGACACAGGAAAAAGACTGAGCACCCTGGGATGAACCCAGAGCCACGGCAGAGCCTGGCAAGCTACTGTCATTTTATTTATTCAGTCTTACATGGAGAGAAAACTGATTGTGTCTATTTAGGAGGCTGAGAGAGACTGGTAGTTTTTGTAATGGAAAACATAATTTCTAAGTGTATTAATATTTATATAATTGCTTTAAAAGTTCTTCTTTTACTCTTTTTTTTTGTCATAAAAACTGTCTTTTAGGCTGGAACAACAGTACAGCAGGTTTTTTGCCTGAAGGCAGTGGACCCAAGTTAGATAGATACTTGGTACCCCTGAGCATGTAGGTATAGACAAAAAGTCAAAAAAAGAGAAAGAAAAAGAAAGACAAAACTATCTTTTAAGGAAGGTTATTCAGATTTTGATGAGTTAGAAAGCTAGAAACAGTATGTTGTCATGTAATAATTAGCTGGACATAAAAGCTTTCCATAGTTTCCTCATTAGAGAAAACTAAACAATGGTGAATGATTTGAATTAAATTACTAGAGACTAATATTTACCTCTTTAATAAGAATAACTGTTAAGAGTCAAATATAATTTTCAAATTAAAATTTTTGTTTTTAATTTTATTACATTTTAGGTAAGAAGGTTAAGTCAAAGAGATTTATTTTTTTCACTTGAGCTCATATTATTGATGAATTTCAATTTTATAAATAAATATGAACTATGTTCGTAATATGACAGGAGAATATGAATCTAAAAGGAAGATGATACTCAGGGATACATAAAAGTCTAATTCAGTGTAAATGCAGATCAGAAGACTACTATATTTTCAGATAAGGCCAATCTATGATCTCTAAAATGCTCTGGTATCTATGAAGGATGCAAACCTGCTTTGATGTTAGTTGTATAAGGGGGAAATGAACCATTGTAAAAGGCTCATTAGAATCACTCAGTGGTGGGTATAGTAGAAGCAAACATCAGAGAGGTGAGAAAATAACCTGTTTTCTCCCTTTACGCCTCTCTCCAGGGATGGGAAAGTTTTACCTCGAACTCTGGTCCGTTCACTGGATCCTGCTTGTGATCCGGGCTGAGAGCCTCCTTGGGAGCTGGGCTGAGAGCTAGGGGTGCTGGAACTGGAGGAGCTGCCACTGCTTGTCCGCTGCAGGGGGCTCTCTAAGATGGGCTCAGTTCTCCGCAGGTCAGGATTACTACAACGATAGCAGGGCACACACTCTTGTAATTGAATACAAACACAGTTCAGTCTCTTGCACAGTAAAAGGAGCAAGGAGAGGGCTAAGAGACCTTCATTGAATGAAGGACTGACCAGAAGTGAGAGTCCTGTCATTCCTTAAGCCAGATGCTGGATCTGGACAGAATACAGTTTGGGTCATCAACTTCATTCACCCTGAAAGTATGAGCTCTGAAACAGTGACTCTTCCAAAGAAACCTATTCTTCCCGTGCTCATTGCCAAGGACTTATAAAATACGTAAAGGTAAAAAATAAAGAATCACTAAATGCAATCTTTGAACCAAGAAATACTCAACTATATTTTATTTTTCCTTTTGTATATCCAGAAGTATAAAATATATTATTTTGTCACATTGTTAATAGCTTCTTTTGCCTTTAAAAAACCAGCAACATCTGTATCAGAATGTGTTAAACAGATTAAGCAATTTACTCACTTCTTGAATATTCAATAGTAAGGTAATAGTAAGGTGTTTCCAATACTTGGAGTGACAAACATCGCTAAAATTACCATCCACAAATACCCAGTCACCTACTCTGTACTGAAATTGGAGTTCTTAGGTGAAGGACATGAACATGTGTATGTACGTGTGCATGCACATGTGGAGTGTACATGCACCTCTGTGTACATATGGAAATGTGCAAATGTGTTATTGATTTTCACTGGCAATTAAGTGAAGTACATCAGACGGTCATCTCACCAAATTCTTAGTAGGCTTAAATATTGTGATCAACTTTATAATTTGTAAAAAATTAAGATCCTGTTTTCACATAGTTTAACAATTACCATTGAGTTAGAATAATATTTATTCATGTTATTTGTATTTTAACTCATTTTCTTTGAAATGCTTAAATTATTTGCTCATACATCTAGTAGTATTTGCATTTAAAAACTTCCAGCTAGATGTCTTTATATGCTTTGGCTCCTATGAATCGGGTAAGGTATATTTGAAAATTATTAAGTGCAAATTCAGTAACAAACTAGGTTGCTGGAAGACCATTAACCAAATACACATTTATGAAATTTATTGTTTCTCCTCATATCATTACTTTTGCTCTATAGTGGTCTTTATTCATTCACTCAGTTGGTCTATACCAACACTGGGTCATGCATTTGAAATATGGCAGTAAATAAGATACGGCTGTTTCCTCTACCAGTTTAGCCAGAAACAACAGATTGCACAGTGCTTGATGTACTAGCACAGAATTATAGGAGAGCAGAAAGAAGGACTGCTTGGCTACTTTCAGTGATAACTGAAGATGGACAAGAAAAAATAAAACATCTAAGCAGAGGTTGAGCAAAGGTTTTATGATTTAAAATAACATTAAAATGAGCATATTCTCAAAGTTCCTACAAGTTTCTTCCTCTGAAATCAACATTCAAATTTACTGCTTTCCACAGCTGTGGGACCCACACTAGCTCCTTCAAAGGGTGATGTTCAACTCTGTGATGCTCACACTCTTCCATCAAGTGCCAAATTCCATATCTCTGGTCATTGTATTATGAAACTACAGTGAGAAATTATATTAAAACATTATTTAATGCTTTCATTTTTCTCAGTCTCTTCTACGAGTATCAAGTGTGTACTGGCACACGGCACTGTGCTGGGTGTATGTTTCATATGTAAATAGCAAATAATAAAGCCCTTTCCCTTCAGACACTTGTAGTTAATTTAGTATATCAGGCAGGCTGAAAATTAGAACCATTATAGCTGCAACTAAACCAAATAATTTCTCTTTAAAAACACAAGAACCTGCTTTGTGACATCAATATATTTGATTATTTATAAAAATTCCTAAATACCATGTTTTGGAAAGTATGGCTAATTGCCATGAAAACACTATATGTAAAAAGTAAATAGGATAAAATAACATTAATTTTAATCATACATTTTTATATAATTTATTTTTCATGGTAAAGGGATTGCTAGTAAAGCTTAAATTAAAAGCAACTACAAGAATAATAGTTGCCTAAAATTAAAAAAAAAAAAAAAAAATTCTTGAGGGACACGTGAGGGAGGGTGACAATCTCCACCCAGGCAGGAACAAATCTTCCCAGGTAATACTGAGATCCAGCCGGAAAAGGGGATTGCAGCTCAATGTACAGAGGTGGGACCGAATGGGCTTGAGACCTGTGGGAGGGTGATGATCTCAACCCGAAGAAGCGAATGTTCCCAGGTAACTCTGAGATCCAACCACACATTTCTTCACCACTCCATATATCATCATAAACATATAAGAATATCCTCTCTTAAAGAATCAGTAGTACTTCTGCACAATGGAATATGATGCAGCTGTTAGGAAAATCGAAGTGATAAAATTTGCCTATAAATGAATGGACATGGAGAGGATCATGCTGGGTGAAATTAGCCAGAAGGAGGACATATATAGAATGACTGCATTTATTTGCAGGATATAAAAAATAGTATGATACCAATATTCAAGGGCAGGCAAAACATGGATCAGGAGGTCTTGTCAGTGGGTGGAATCTACTGCAATTGTGTGGGAGTCATGCAATGTGTAAAAGAAGAGGGAGAGAGATGCAGAGACAGAGAGAAAGAGGAAAAGGAGGTACCTGCTATTGAGGCAGCCTGGGGTGGGTGGGAGGGGGTGGGTACATTGGTGGTGGGAATGGGGCACTGGTGGAGAGATGGTTGCTGGAATACTGTATTACCAAGAACTAATTACTGAACACATTTGTAATTTTATATCTCACTGTGGTATAATAAATTTTTAAAAAAGTGTGTGGGAGTCAGAGGTTAGGTAAGACAGAGAAAGGAGCAGTGTGCTAATCACTTGATCACTTGAATCCCGTTATTCATCGATTTGCTCGAGCGGCGCCAGTAACTTTTCCATTGGACCCTATCACGTGCCAATGTAGCCCAATGGCATCTGGTTGATTCAGGAATATGAAGAGCCTCAAACCATTCCTTCAGGGTCTTAACAAGGAAGTCTGACCATCTTGTAGGTGGGCGGCCACGTGATCTTTTGACATCCCGTGGGATCCAGTCGGTAACGGCTCTAGTCCAGCGGTTGTTCGATATGCCAAATCCAGTAACAAAAATGTTTATTTTCCAGTGTGCTAATAATTGTTGGAAATGATAATACCAGCCTAGAACAGAGCATTGAATGTAGGCAAAGGGATATACATGATAGCCTCTAAATGTATGTATTGCAATTCTCAATGTGTAAGAGAAGAAAGAGAGAGACAGAGAGAGAGAGAGGAGGCATAGACGCAGGCTGGGAGGGGGGAGGGAATCAAGGGACATTGGTGGTGGGAAATGGGCACTGGTGGAGGATGGGTTCGGGAACACTGTATGACTGAAACCCAAACAATAACATCTTTGTAATTGTATATCTCACGGTGGTATAATAATTTTTTTTTTAAAAGTGTGGAGAGAAAATGGTAGGAAAGATAGAGAAGGGACCAGTTGACAATAATAGTTAGAAATGGTAATGCTGGACTAGAACTGAGTATGGAAAGTAGGTAAAGGAATATACATGATAACCCGTCAATGTCTTGTTTTTCAAAATACAATGTGCAAAAGGATAGAGAAAGAGAGACAGAAGAAAATTGCTGTCCACAGTGGCAGATTGTGGGTGTTGAGGAAGGGAAACAGGACATAACGGTGTTGGGAATTGTGCACTGGTGGAGGGATCAGTGTTGGAACACTGAATGACTGGAAGCCCTATATGAACAGCTTTGTAATAGTCTATTGTATAGTAATTCAATTAAAATGTGTTTGTATATTTATGGTAGTCATTTATGTTGTATTTTGCAAAAATGTTAGCAAATATTTAATTAAGATATGTTTAGAACCATATCGAACAATTATTGTTTTCGAGAACAACTAAGACGATAAATGAATACCATTTGATACATACTAAATTTTGAATTGATCTGAATTTGAATACTTCATAAAGAGAAAATCTAACCTCTTTTAATTTCAAAGCAATTGTTGGATGACAGGCCTAGCTTGGGAGCTTGGCTGTTTTATCCACTCACAGCTTAATCTATTTGCATGTTCTTAAGCCAGGGTTCATACTAATGAGGTCTCTCTCCTATGTAAACATTGATGGAGGGTGTGGCAGTTACAGAAGTCACCTTCACTCTGAATGAGTAATTTCTGACTTATTACACATCTATTAAGACTTCTATGTTTCTAGATTGGGCACATCTCCTCTTTACATCCACTGGACCAGGGTGGGACAGTTAGAATTTAGCAGGAGACTACCACCCTGGCTATATTGAGACTATCTTTAAGATTATAAGAAGGATCATACTAGTTTGCCCTCAAGCAGGCGAGTTTTGCCTGTCTCAGTATACAGAGAACAAGATACTTAGAATTACCCTGGTGCAGATAATAAATAGAAGAACCTTGTGGGTACTATCTAGATTACATGAAACCCATAAAATTAAGAAGTATTACCTTACACCAGCCTCTCCCTCTCTCCAGTGTTTTACATAAGAGATATTCTTGGAAGAAGGGATTAGTCTTTGATATAATTGTTTGTTTAAACCTGTAATAGGGTGTGGCAGAACCCTTCTATACTCTTCTACTATCTAGAAACTGTTCAGTTGATCTTTGTTGACAGGATCCTCCCTGTCAACAGTTAGGATTACTTTGGTGTATATAAGGGGACAAATTTGAGGTACACTCTTCCTCTTTGGTAGGACTCCTCCTCTCTGGTGGGATCCACTTTGGAGGGACTCTCTCTGGAGGGATCTTCTTTGGTGGGAGACTTGGGCCGTCGTTTATGGTCTAAGTTCTGACCAGAGCTAGTTATTTCATTGTATTGGATTGCGGTGGTAGAGCTTTTTGTACTATTAAAAGCCTTTGGAACTGCGCCAGACTTGTGAGTTTTCATCCATTCCCCAGTGGCCTTGGAGGAGGAAGAGAACTTCTGTCTTGATACTGTTGGGGGCCCCAGCGGCTCCTGATAGTAATGACCTTTTACTTATTGCTTTGTTTTGTTTTCTTTACTCATTGCTTTGTTTTGTTAAACAGTGGTAGAAATAATTTCTGTGTGATTTCAAATATATAAAAATCACTTTCTGAAAATTATATTGCTAAGCAACTATTGCAGATTAATGGGGATAACAAAGAGAATTCTGTATGAATTTTGTACCAGTCATTTTGTAGACTGAGAATGTTGAATTCTTTATAATATAAAAAAAAATCGTCAAGTGGTGGCTGATAGCTCTGACCTTTTCCACTGATATGTGTAATTTGGTCACTGGATCTGACTAATTGCAAATGGGGCACTTCTTTGGTCACTAAACCAAAACCTTTCTGTTAATTGTCTACTTTGTGAGTCTCACTGGAGTAGTACTTTTGAGAAAAGCAGAGAACCCAGAGTAGATAGTTAATCTACCAAAATCCTAGAAATAAGATACATGTAATGAAGACATTCGATGACAAAGCAAGATTCTGTATTCTGCGTGTTAAAAAGTTGGCAAATATTGTTGGAGTTTGAGAGCCCATAGAGGTAAGTCGAGGGAGAGCCTTGACTGGGCCTTGGAGAGATGGCTAAGAGAATAGTCTTGCAAAGACACAGGCTGCGGTGTCCCTAGAGCTGTCTGATAGTGACAAGATATACCCCTAATGGACTACCACATCTGTAGAAAGTCCTGGAAAAGGAGATCATCCAAACAACAATGACCATTAAAGCCTGATGCAGAACTTCTAGAGCATGCTCAAAAGCCAGAAGCTGCTACCATGTTAGTTGATAAGTTTTGGGGCAACAAAGGTTTAGGGCACTAATATAACCAAAACTAATATTATTATCTAGGTCAACAAGTGGTATTTGTCACTAATATAACCAGTTGGGATGAGCATGCTTCTCTGAAACAACTTAGAACTTACTGTGAGAAAGCTAATTGATCCCTGGGCATTAAATCTCTGACTTGGATCTCAGTAGCACAGGTCATCCCAACTGGAACTAACCATTGAAGGTGATGATCTTGATAGGTTGCTAATTTTACTGCTGGAGACTAAAATAATTATTTAGCTTTCATATAACCACACATAGAAATAGGTGAAAATAAAAATGCCTCTGATGCCTTTCATGGAAAAATATGTGCGGTTTAATAAATATCATACTATTCAATTATGTCTTCCTTATTTTATAATAATATGGTTTGGATTGGGGATCACAAGGTCTAAGACAAATGCTGTTAGAGGATGCCAGTTTAAGAAAAATTCCCTGGAAAGAATAGGTTTCATACTTCAATACACAATTAACTGATTTTCATATCCAAATGTGTAAAAATATACTACCACACAAATTTTCTTAAACAATAACTTTTAGTTTAGACATTTGCCATCCTGCTTTCGGTTTAATAAAACACACAGTAAAATGAAAATGTGGTGATGATTAAAGTTAGTTGAATCATTAAAAAAAACTCCAACCAGAATATTCAGATTACAGAGTGATTTCTTGGCTTAAATAATTGAACAAGTTTAAAATTGACTGGCTAACTGCCTAAATTCCCAGTACTTTGTTATGTGATGACATGGCTGATGAGAATAGATGAGCCATGAGCAGACAGGGTTGGGATGGGACAGATACCTACTCCTTTGAAGTTAAAATTTTTGCAGGTGTTTCTGGAAAAACTTAAATGTTCTCATATTATGAATACATGTCTCTGATGAAACTTTAATATATTTTATTGATTTTTTAAATTTACAAACATATGAGGGGGCAGAAGTGGAGGGAAGTGAGAGAGAGAGAAAAAAGAAAGTGAGGGAACCTGCCATGGAGGTGGGCTGGGGAAGGGGGAGGGAACCGGGACGTTGGTGGTGGCAGTTGGGCACTGGTGGCGGGATGGGTGCTGGAACACTGTATGACCAAAACCCAAATATGAACTTTTTAATTGTATATCTTTGTAATTGTAAAAATTAAAAAATTAAAAACAAACAAACAAACAAAAAAAGAAAGTGAGGGCGTGGAGCAAGAAAGCAAGGCCAGAAATAGATTGTAGATTATCTCTTAATAATATATGCTACCTCCTAAAACATAATCTTAGACCTGGGTCCCAAGTCAGATGTCTTGAACGAGTTGTGTAGGTCAGCCACATGGAGTCCTGCATATAGAATGCAGGACTATATCAAATCAGTATACATTTGCTAAACCTAGCAGATGAAAACAATAAAACAAAATGTCCTAAAATCTGTCCAGTTTTACATGTATTTTTTTATCTTGTATTCCATTCTAAGTTTGGTAATTTTCTTTTCTACCTTGAAGAAAGTTCAAGGGAGGTCTTTCTTCAAGTTCCCATATTAAAGTTCACCTGGGATGAACAAATGAAACACTGGCCAAGTATATGTAATATAGCTTAGAAGTATTTAAATTACCTAAAAGGACACTTTTATTTTGGGCTGGGGACTCCCGAGGGAACCTAAGGGCTATTCCTAGAGAAACTTGGTTAACCGGGCCAAGTTGTTTCCATGTGAGGGTGCAAGGATGTGGATCTGCGTGGGTTCTGCAGTGCAAGACTATCAAGGTCAACCCAGTTGTGCACAGGGGTCTCTAGGGTTAAATCCAAGTGGTGCTCAGGTCCCTATATGGTGCCAGAGTTTGAACTCACTCAGGGTGCCTGCTAGCAATCATGGGTTTCAAGGAATTTTTTCATGACTTTACAGTGGGTATTTGTCTGACACATGGTACAATGAGATATATTTGATAAAATGAACAATGAGGACTTCATTAGGACCAACAGTACCAGAGTGCGTTTTTGTTAATTTACAGTTCCAAAATCATATGTTCTTACGTCCATGTTCTTATCTATGCCCTGTATAAGCGATTTCACTGTGTGACTGTGATGGTCAAGAGTATATCAGTTTATGGTGTTGATAAAGGTTTGAGAAATGATTTTGGACAAGGATATCTTTGCTAAGATTTTGTTCTGAATCTGGAAACAACCTAAATGCCCGAGAACAGAGGACTGGCTAAAGAAACTGTGGTTCATCTACACTATGGAATACTATGCAGCTGTCAGAAAAGACGAAATTATGAAATTTACCTGCAAATGGATGGACATGGAAACTATCATGCTGAGTGAAATTAGTTAGAAGGAAAAGGACAGATATAGAATGACTGCATTCATTAATAGGATATAAATAGATACCAGTGTTTTACTAAGTGTGGGAAATGGTAATGGCAGATTAAAACTCACCATTGAATATACACAAAGAGACTTAAGTGATAAACTCTAAATATCTGCAGGGCTAGCCACAATGTGTAAAAGAAGAGGGAGAGAGATACAGAGACAGAGAGAGAGAGACAGAGAGAGAAAGAGAAGAAATGGGGGTACCTGCTATTGAGGCAGCCTGGGGGTAGACGGGAGGGGATGGTTGCTTGAATACTGTATTACCAAGACCAATTATGAACACCTTTGTAATTGTATGTCTCACGGTGGTATAATAAAAAAAATTAAAAAAAGATTTTGTTCTGAGATTACCAATGAGTAAAGGATCGTAGAATAAGCTATCACACAAATGTGACCAAACTTTCAATGCAGCTGCATGCGTAGGTTCAAGTGAGACCAGCAGAAGTTCTAAGCTAAACTGCAGTATGATGAGAAATAATCATTGCCAGGGTCTTAGGCAACTACTTTTGTGGAGGTTTATTTCAAAGAAAGGTAGACTAAAGTTACCTTTATCTATTTATTTACACAGTAAATAAAACAAATCCTGAAGCTCTTAAAAATGCAATTTAGTCTGGAATTTCCCATCTTCAAAGTTACTTGGAAGAAAAAGAAGCAGAGGCATTTGATAGGACTCGGTCCATGTAGCAGGGATGGAAATTCTCCATTTTTCCTCTCCCTCAAATTTCTTCCTACTCATTACAGGTAAATTATTATTATCTCTTGGCTCACTTCCTCCATTTTTAAGCAGAAAATGTTAGATATTTTACCAGGACCAGGCAAAACATAGACCAGGAGATCTTGTCAGTGTGTGGAATCTACCGCAAGTGTGTGGGAGTCAGAGGTTAGGTAAGACAGAGAAAGGAACAGTGTACTAATTGTTGGAAAAAATAATACCAACCTAGAACTGAGCATTGAATGTAGGGAAAGGGATATACATGATAACTTCTAAGTGTATGTATTGCAAGCCACAATGTGTAAGAGAAGCGAGAGAGAGAGAGTGAGTGAGCGAGAGAGAGAAGAGGCTAAGTGCCTGCCATAGAGGTAGGTTTGGGGAGGGGCAGGGAATTAGGGGACATTGGTGATGGGAAATGTGCATTTGTGGAGGGATCGGTACTAGAACACTGTATGACTGAAACCTAATCATGAACAGTTTTGTAATTGTTTATCTCACGGTGGTATAATAAAATTAAAAATGTTATATGTTTTACAAAGTCTGCATTCTTTGAACAAATTACAGAATTTAAATTATTCCAAGGAGAAAATTCATGTTTTATAAGCAACTGACCATCAAGAGCTAACTTGGATATCCAAGTCATTAAAGTAATGCTTCAAAGGGAACAAAAACTGCTTTGTATTTGTCTCATAATGACCTTTCTATTTGGTTGATAGAAGGAAAAATCCAGTTGAAAATATGTTTGATCCAGAGGAACTATAGTCCTAAGCAACTGAATGAATGTACAGGGCCTGAGGGCAGGGTTCAAAGAGCAATAAACACTGATATTTGGGAGTTTATTGCTGCTTAGAGAGGGGGACTAAAACTTCAAATTGGCAATCCAGGGTTAACATTCCTCCAGGCTGCCTGGTCCCATTACACTCCAGTCTACTTAACGCCTGCATAGTAATACCAGCTCTGAATCCGAGAAGTTACTGGAATAAAACATCTCCTTCATGTAATAGCTAATTCCACACAGAATTGCCAAGCTTCTTTGCCCTACAGGGATTTATGTTCTTACTACAGTTCCAATTTATTTATGGACTGACCTCTTCCTATGGCTTGCACAGGAAGAGGGAAATTGAGCTTCTTTTTTGATGAGAAGCAATTCTATTTTTAAGGATCTGTACAAATAACCATGACCTTCATTTCCAATCTCTCTCTTAACTAGGGAGGATCTTTCTTTCACTGTGAACACAATGAAGAAAATAAGATAGCCTGCCCAAACTTATCCTTTTTATAGTTTCAGCAGAGGCCATTTGCTATTTCAGTTATTTCCGAAAAGGGTGTATTCATCATGAAAAAATCGGAAGAAAGCTTGAACTATAGCAGCAAGCAGCATCTGTTACCACATAAAATCTGCTCAAGTAGTGTTTACTTTCCTCCTTCTCCCAAGACCTCAGTCCCAACAATTTGTTGGGTAGCAACTTTCTAACTGCAGGAATACATATTGTTAATGAAAAAAATTCTACACTAGTACAAACAACAATGGAAAACTGTATTTCAGTGACCCTTATAAACTAACGTGTTGTTCTTTTTCCGAAGAATGAGTCCTTTGGTATCTTGAGAAATAATTAGTAATACCCAATGGTTCTCAGAGCACATTTCTTGATTTGTTACTAAAAAAGTTACCTCGACCATCTCATCTTGTTCTTGCCTCTACAGATCTGGGAGGTACAGCAGTCCTGTGGTATCAGATGGGGATGACGTTCCTTGCTAATCTTGTGGATACAAAAATCTAAGGACATCCAAGTCTTTTATGTAAAATGGCACAGACTGGCATATAACGTATATATATATATATATATATATATATATATATATATATATATTCTTTCATCTCTAGGTTAGCTATAAAGCCTAACATAATATAAAGGCTTTGTAAGTGGTTGTTACATTGCTTAGGGAATAATGACAAGAAACAAAGTTTGCACATACTTATTATAGATAAAACTACTGAAAACCTCACTACATGGTATTTTCCATCCTCTGGTTGGACCCTAAATGAAACTTCTGTATGGGTGTAAGATCAACTGTAAACGTCTAAGTCTGAAGCCATATTTAAATTTGTAGTTCTGTACTGAAAATTTTTAAACAGTCAAATAAGGTATACTTAATTGGTTTCCGGGCATCTCATTCATGGGCTCCCACTGTACACTGATTTCAGTGAAATGTTACTGAAGAATTGAAAGCCTATAGTCTTCTCTGTCAGTCAGTTCAGGTAGTTGCCATCTGCTAGTTAAGGTGGCAAGTTACCATGTTTTCAAAATGAAAAACGAGCAGTTAATTTTTAGGAAAGCACTGATATAGGAAATAATGACAGTCAGGAGAGAGATTTAAAAACTCCCATACACTGTCCTTCTCTTACCTTGCTCTGATAGGCTGAGATCCTAGTCTGGGTCCTAGAGCACTACCATTTCCAGGAGAATTCTTTCTGGCTAATGCTGGGGATATAGAAGTTGTTCTTTGAGGCACCTGAAAGAAAATCAGAATTCAGAAATTCTTGTTTAATAAAATAGTCCCCCTTGGCCCCTGCCTGAAAAACAATCTACTCCTTTCTAAATATTAGCCAGGAGTTTAGTAACTCCTTTAGGAATGAGACAGAATTATCCTTAATGAGTGAAAAAAAATATCCTCTAAACAAAAGGCAAGTGTCACCTTCAGCAGTCATTACAGAATATGACTCTCAATTTCTTAAAAAATTTTGGGCTATGATAAGTGTTTGGAGAAACTTCAGTGTTATTCTCATTTTTTGCAGTGCTCAGGGGACCATGTGGTATCAGGGATTAAACCACAGGCTCCCTGATGACACTCAGTTTTGAAAACAAAGGTGAACCAAACTAATGATTTTGATTCACTGAACTTAAAGAGTTGACCTTTAGTGTGAGTAGTGGATACAAGAAATTTAATTTATTTCTTCTGTATTCTCCTTTCATGTGGGGTTAGGGGCTCAAGGCCGCAGTACTCAGAGTTTATTCCTGACTCTGTACTCAGTGATCACTCGTGCTTGGGGGCTCATATGAGACATTGGGAATGAAACTGGGGCCTGCTACATGCAATATAAGTAAATACCTTAACTCTCTGCGATCTCTTTGACCCAGAAATTTCTTTAGGGTACCGAGAACTCATCTGATCATTGAAAAGACATCAGATGAGAGTTAGCCACATATGTTAAGTTTACATTTTAGCTCACATCATAACTAATAGATAATAATACAAAATCTGGTGAAATATATGGTATCAGACTAGAACCTGAGACATAACTCATGTGCCAGTGAGCTCAGAGAAACAATGGTGATGGGTCTTGATCAACTCAGAATTACCAGTTACAAATAAATCTAAACTACTTGGCTTTAGAGATAAATTTATAAATTTAATGAGTTAGTATTAATACCAAAATTAGCAAAAGGTCTTCAAAAATACTATATGAATTCAAATAAAACTGAGAGGTATAGTGGGAAAATCTATCATTAGCTTATCTGGGAAGGTACAAATCATAACTCAAGCATGCTTAATTAAGAAAAAGTTTTAAATGCAAAGCATCTAAAATGAAGATAGAAAAAATCATACTGTATGAAAATGACTAATAAAATAGATATCTCACAGGGCTTCAGTTTTCATTACTTTTTAAAAATTCTTTTAAAATGGGTTTATGTTTTTGCTATTGAACATATTTGATTTAATTTTAGTGGTTAACATACTAATAGTTAACAGTACTATGAATTTTATTATTATGCACTACATATTTTAAGAGTAGAAAGATGAGTCAAAGTAGTGAAGTAGAATCACCAAATCAGTGTTTCCATAACTATTTTCCTTTTTCTTTCTGTAAATTTCATTGTAAAGAAGAAAGAGATTAATTAATTTTTAAAACCTACAATCTTTGTATTGACCTAAAAATCTCCTAGCTTTATAATTGTCTGCCTGGTGCTTTAGGGAGTCCACCAACAACTTCTATTTTTAGTTTCCCTAGCTCTGACCCTGCTCCTCTGCATGTTCAATTTTCCGTATAGAACAGTGCTCCCTAATTAACCTCTTCTAAAAGAGAAGACTATCAACAACAAAAAAATCCCAACATCATTATGTTTTCATTTTCAAAATAATGTCAATCCCACACGATATTCTTTTGAGACATGATAAGGAGGAAAATTTGAAATGCAATGGGTAAAAATATTATCTTTTCTCTGAAATCAATAATGGAACTGATATCTGGAAACTATGTGACACTATTTGTCTTACACTATTCTGAGCACAGAGGAAAGAGGAATCTTGAGTTAGAATGAATCTGACACAAAAATTGTTCAGTAAGTTAAGGAAGTTACAGGTTGTGCATAGTGAAATGCATAACTACATTCCAAAACATTTTTGGGCCGAGTAATGGCTTGGAATAATAAAAACAAAGTTATTATTAACAATAAGAAAATAATCCAAACCTGGGATACTTTTGTCCAGTTGAATGGACTGATTTTTTAACATATATTACAGTTTCATCCTTAGCAGTTAATGTAGCAATTAAATTAATAGCCTGGCCTAGGAGTTTTATAAAATGGTTCCACTAAAGTATTCTCAGAGCAATACTATTTTCAGAATACCTAAGATCTGGTCTACTTGGTTAAATGGTAAATTAATCCTATACTTACTATCTGGAAGTTTGTAATCTATCTTGACATAAATCAGTCATTCTTGAAAACACTCATTATTCTTTTTCTTAATATATGTAGCTCAATAACAGCTTGAAATATTTGGGGTTGAGAGTTGTAATTCTGACTCTTGGATATATGCTACTCCATCATTCAATATACAAGAGCTTCCATTTCTTTGGGACAAAGCAGGTCAGAAGTGAATAATAATAATCCAAATCTTAGGATGAGAACAGCAAGAGACCAAAATAAATGTGAGAATGGACAGCATCTTCTTCATGACCATAAAAAGTATGGAACAGGGGTAATATTGATTCAGGAATGACTGTATGATGAGAAGTATACCCCAGAAATAATACCTTTGGTGGAATGTCTTCTTCCTGTCGTAACCAAGAGCTTCGGTCAAACTTTTCAATACGAGTGGGGAGAGGGAGGGTTTTCAGAGGTGGGATCCGAGTTCTGGCGTGGCATCTCAACACGGTGAGAGGTCACATTCAGAGCCTCCTGAAAGCCAGAGAGACCCTTGGTGGGCTGCTCGTGCACTGACTGTGAAGCGGTCAAAGCAGGTCCCTGGGATTTGACAGCCACCAGATGTGGGATCTAGGCATCAAACCGACAGTAGAGCAGAATTAACAGAAAAGTTCCCTGAGTACTTTCTCCAGCAGTCATGATAATTCATTTTTAGAGAGTAAGACTTAGAGAAAAAGAACCCATCACAACTGTGCATAGCGGGTTTTTACAAAATTTTCCTTTAGTGAAATGTGTCAAGCTGAACATACAGGGTTCCTGCCTAAGAGTTAGATGATTGTCTTAGGATGGCTAAGAAATCAGAGACACTGTGATGATAGTAAAATAAGTTTTAGTAAAGTTTTATGGACAAGTAATATGATTTATTTAGAAGTATTTTCTTTCATTATTAAAATATTCAATAATATTCAATATTCAATAATATCAAAGTCATGTATACATACACTAGGATTGAATCCAGATCCTCAGACATGTGAAACATATAAATACCACCAAGATACATTGTCAGCAATAACCAAAGTGTAAGACTCATAGTGGAAAGTCCATAAATCCTTCCTTCTTTCCATTTTTTCTTTCTTTCTTTCTTTCTTTCTTTCTTTCTTTCTTTCTTTCTTTCTTTCTTTCTTTCTTTCTTTCTTTCTTTCTTTCTTCCTTCCTTCCTTCCTTCCTTCCTTCCTTCCTTCCTTCCTTCCTTCCTTCCTTCCTTCCTTCCTTCCTTCCTTTCCTTCCTCCTTCCTTCCTTCCTTCCTTCCTTCCCTTCCTTCCTTCCTTTCCTTCCTTCCTTCCTTCCTTCCTTCCTTCCTTCCTTCCTTCCTTCCTTCCTTCCTTCCTTCCTTCCTTCCTTCTTTCTTTCTCTCTCTCTCTCTCCCTCCCTCCTTCCTTCCTTTCTCTCTCTTTATTTCCTTCCCTTCCTTCCTTCCTTCCTTCCTTCCTTTCTCTCTTTTCTTTGTTTGTTCCTTTCTTTCTTTTCTTTCTTTCTTTCTTTTCTTTCTTTCTTTCTTTCTTTCTTTCTTTCTTTCTTTCTTTCTTTCTTTTCTTTCTTTCTTTCTTTCTTTCTTTCTTCCTTCCTTCCTTCCTTCCTTCTTTCTTTCTTTCTCTCTCTCCCCTCCCTCCTTCCTTCCTTTTCTCTCTCTTTATTTCCTTCCCTTCCTTCCTTCCTTCTTCTTCCTTCCTTCCTTCCTTCCTTCCCTTCCTTCCTTCCTTCCTTCCTTTCCTTCCTTCCTTCCTTCCTTCCTTCCTCTCTCTCTCTCTCTTTTCTTTTCTTTCTTTCTTTCTTTCTTTCTTTCTTTCTTTCTTTCTTTCTTTCTTTTCTTTCTTTCTTTCTTTCTTTCTTTCTTTCTTTCTTTCTTTCTTTCTTTCTTTCTTTCTTTCTTTCTTTCTCTCTCTCTCTCCCTCCCTCCTTCCTTCCTTTCTCTCTCTTTATTTCTTTATTTCCTTCCCTTCCTTCCTTCCTTCCTTCCTTCCTTCCTTCCTTCCTTCCTTCCTTCCTTCCTTCCTTCCTTCCTTCCTTCCTTCCTTCCTTCCTCTCTCTCTCTCTCTTTCTTTTCTTTCTTTCTTTCTTTCTTTCTTTCTTTCTTTCTTTCCCTTCCTCCCTCCCCTTCTTTTCTTTCTTCTCATGTCAGAAATTCAATGTGCAGACATTGCAATGAGATTTAAGGGAAACATGTGTTAAACAAACAAGTGAACACCCAAGCATCATGCTTATGAGTCAGAAAGGGATATAGAACAGCTTTAAAAGAGCTCCTTTGCAACTCCCTCCCCCACTAAAGAAAGACTCAGACAAATCAAACTACTGAAGAATAACATCATTAACTGTCACAAGGGTATCTACATTTCAGTTGCTCTGTATTTTCCTAGAGTTGCATCAGATCTCCCTCCCCCTCTCCCCTTTTACAGGCAATATTATCATAAAGGTCAAAGATAGGAGTTTCAAAAGGAGATGTTTAAAGAGATATTCCTGCAGGGGCTGGAGTGATAGTACAGTACGTAGGTGCTTGCCTTGCAGGCAGCCTACTCATGCTCAATCTCCAGCACTCCACATGGTCTCCAGAGCACTGCCCAGAGTAATTCTTGAGCACAGAGCCAAGAATAACCACTGAGTATCCCATGTGCGGCACCAAAGCAAAACAAAATAAAAACAGCAAGAGATATTCTTGCAACCATGCACCTTTTGGGAAATTAACCATAAAAGACTACACACAATTAAACTACTCATGAGTGTGAGAGAGTCAAACATGCCAAACTGGTTGCTACATAAAAATTATATACCTCATCTAAGACAAAATTAAAACCAAGAATCCTTGATTTTGTTACTACCATTCAAACAGCATCACATATTTCAAAGATGATTTTAAAATACTATGTGGAAGTGTTAGCACAGGTGGATGCCTACAGTTTTGTATAAAAGCAACTTCATCACCTTTTATTTTCCATAAAAATATTTTATTTCACTTCTTATTTTATTTTTGGCATATATAATTTTTAAAGTCTGTTAAAACTTCCTTCTTATGTCAAAGTGGAGTAACTTTTATTTTCTTTTCCAAATAAGTTAAAAGCAAGCAGAGAGGGACGGACCTTGTGATAAGGAACTTTCTGGGAATAGAACTACTTCCCCTAAAGCTGTCGGGACCCACCTTGTGGGTCCCAGTGAAGCTTATAAGAGCCAAGGCCTGATAAATCCTGTATGTGGAGCTGGTCAGGACCAGAGAAGGCTGGACCCACCCTCCAGGAGAAGATCCAGTGGGATCAGAGGTCAAGAAAAGGAGTTTCCACTCCCAACTCTACCCACCCCCCTTGGCAACTGCCCTGGCAACAGACTTTTACCTAGGTAGAAGCCCCACATGGGGCAAGCTTGGGAGAAACCTACAAAAGCCATTTTAAACAAAGGAAGTGCATATATATGCTGCCTGAGCCCATGTGCTGCTTGAGTCCACGTGCCCAAGCACATGCGTTGCCCCCTCTTGAGACGAAGTACTCTCTCTCATGTTCTCTTCCCTTTCCCTTTCCTCAGAACCTCTGAATAAATCTATTTTTTACTTCTCTGCTCTGTCTCCTCCTGAAATTCTACTTCAGAGGCAAAGACAAGAACCTGCAAGGCCTGGGTGAGGCCTAGCCCTTCCAGCGGGTCCGAGGCAGTAGAGGTGGATCAGGAGAAGGTGACTGTCCCTCTCCCTCCTGCCTCACATAAGCCACCCGTGGGGGCTCAATGGCATCCTCAGCATAGCAGCCCCCTGAACGGCTTGTTAACTCACAGATCACCAGTCCTTTGCCCTCCTTCCTAGATTAAAACAGACCTACAGATCTGAGGTGGACCTGCAATCTGCATCTCTACCAAATTCCTGGCTGCTGCTGCGGCGACTGCCACCAGATTAGTGGTCATACCCGGAGAAACACTGGTTAGCAAATACAATTTTACTTAGCCAACTTTACTGAATTTTTCTGGTTTCAGGATCATACTCAAATCCCAAAGTATTAAGATAATATCTATGTCAAATGTATATATGAATTTTTGTCTTGATAATTATAACTACAAGAATGTTTTTGACTTTCTACCCTTTAAATTCTGTGGGTCATTTCTATTGCTATCAGTTTCCTATCCTAATAGCTTGATCCTATCCCTACTTCTTCGGGCCAGAGAGATAGCACAGAGGGTAGGGCATTTGTCTTGCATGTGGCCGACCCAGGGTTCAATCCCTAGCATCCCATATGGTCCTCCAAGCCCTGCCAGGAGTAATTTCTGAGTGCAGAGCCAGGAGTAACTGCTGAATTTCACTGGAGGCCACACCCCTGCCAAATAAAAAGACTTTTAAAGTCTTTAAAAAGTAGGTTTAAAAGCTGCATACCCTCATGAATGTCCAAAAGAACAAAGAGACACTGTACCTGGGGGTCAACTGGTCTGAGCATGGGGGTGTCCGAGCAGGCTGTACTCCACTGATACTGAAGGACTCTGACCTTGGGGGGCAGGTTGGGGTCAGATATCCTATTGGCAACTTTGTGAGGCATGGCAGGTGAACTCTGCCGGTTGAGTCTTGACCGTTCTTCTACCTGGAAGCCAAAAAAAAAAATGAAGATGTTGAATAAATTGAAGCTGAGTTACTTCTTAGTAGGGCTTTTCTGTAGTTACCTGCGCAGTCATTTTTGTATCCTTATTTGAATTCCTTTGACAGAACCTAAACTCTCCGTATCTGCTTTGCATCAGGAATTTGGAGAAAAAAAATAAGCTCTCTTTGTTCTGAGTAAATACTAGCAAAAGTCCCCATACTGTACCTCACTCTTTCATATTCATTTTCTAGTGCTGTTTTAATCACAGGAGCTGGGGTCCTGCTTCACGGTTAATCTTGCAGCTATTGGAATATCATCTTACTGACACTACAGAGCCGTGGTGCCAGTGAGGGAACGAGAGACAACTATTTTAGGTGTTAATACTGCTTAGGGAAAATGGAAAACTGCTTTGCATTGGCTTATAAAATGGTAAAGAGGTGGGGTAGGGAGCAATGAAGAAGGACTGTCAAGAGAATAAGGCTGAGTGCTCTAAGCCTCCATTTTTTCACTGACTCTAATGATAGGTAAGTGGGCGTTTTTCTTGGTTCACTGAATGAGCCTGGCCATCTTAAATAAACTTCCTGTATCATTTTCTTTTTCCCTCTTTCAGAATCTTGCTTTTCATTTCTCTCTCTCCCTGCTCGCTAAATATATTGCCTCTCCTTCTTCTTTCTATTTCCAGCTTGACTTCACTGCCTCCTTTTTCTCATGCTTTCTCCCTATTTCTTACCTGTTTTTCACATTCTTTCTCCACCTCCGCCCCTCTTTTCATTGACTCTTTGTTGGTCCCTTTCTAGCAAAGTATTTCTTAGCCCCCAAAGATAACTTATGAGAAGTATTTCCACAAGGAGAACTCAGAATACAAGGACATGCCCACTTCACTTATCAACGTTACACTTAATACAAATTTGCAGCAATCACAGTTTTTAAGTTTAAGAGGAAATTTAGATAAGTGATACAGACATTGCCAGATGTAACTTAAAATATTTAACAAGTTCAAGAAGTCTATGACCATTTTGCAAGTGCATTTTACCCTGTCCTTTATTTCTTTAGGATCACTTTGAATCTGTTCCCAGATCTTCTAGGTCATGCACTACCACTCCACTTCCATGACCCTGCAGTGTGATTCTTTTTTTTTTTTTTTGTGGGTGTCACACCTGGCGATGCTCAGGGGTTACTCCTGGCTCTTCATTGAGGAATTACTCCTGGCAGAGCTTGGGGACCATATGTGATGCTGGGGATCGAACTCGGGTTGGCCGCGATACAAGGCAAACGCCCTACCCACTGTGCTATCTCTGGCCCCTGCAGTATTATACTTAACTCAACTAACTTATTAAGTACCATGAGAGACTGACATAGCCCTATATGTAGGCTCTTAAATATTTGTAAAATCTGAATTCTTATTCATTTTACTGTCCAATCTTTTTTTTTTTTTTTGCTTTTTCAGGTCACACCTGGCAATGCTCAGGGGTTTCTCCTGGCGGTGCTTGGGGGACCATATGGGATTACGGGAATCGAACCTGGGCTGTTATGGGCGGCTGTGTGCAAGGCAAATGCCCTACCTGCTGGACTATCGCTCCGGCCCCATACTTTCCAATTTTAAAATTCAAAATTGTTTCTATTCTCCCCTACCCCATTTTGAAACTGTCTAGACGCACACTCATACATAGAAATCTACTTTTTAAATTCTCACATTAATTGCAAATATACTATTCAAACTATTCTGTATAATAAAAAATTAATAATAAATACATAAATAAAAACAAAAACAAACAAACAAGAAACAAAATACACTGCAGAAGAGCAAACTTCCCTTCTGCATCTACATGGGGGTAATGTGGACATCTCTGGTCCCATCATGTGTGTGCAGGGTACATATATAACTGACATCCATCAGTTTGAAATTATATATCCCAAAAGTTTACCACATAAAAATGAGTTTAGCTGTAAAAATCCAGAAATATAAACCAAAGCACGTATGATTTTTTAAAAAATACTTGCATTAAAAAAATCACTTGTATCACTTGTCTTCCCATTGTTCATCAATTTGCTCGAGTGGGCACTAGTAACATCTCCATATGTCCTATCATGTGCTAGTATAGCCCAAGGGCATCTGTTCACTCCAGGAACATGAAGAGCCTTAAACCATTCCTTCAGGTCATAGGAATAAGATCTATAATGGTTACTGGTTTTTGGTATATCAAATATGACACGGGTAGCTTGCCAGGCTCTGCCATGTGGGTGGGATACTCTTGTAGTAGTCTCCCATCTTGTGCATGTATTGATGAATGGGCAAAGATCAGCTTTTCTGCTGGGTGGAGCTCTGATGAGGTATGGAGTCCAGGTATTGAAAATGGTGGCCCTCATGGTGCCTGGGGGTGGGGGTCCTCTGACTTCTTGAGAGGCTCTGCTGGAATGGCGGGCCAGGGCTAGAACCCGCCTTCCCTCCTGGGTGCCTCATGATCAGCTGGGTGCAGAGAGAGCCGGTAGCAGCTCTACTCGGTGTCTCTGAGTCTCTGGATCAGGCATACCTGGACTTGAAAATAGATGGGTATAGGGTGGGACTCGGACAAGCAGGGCTGTGATCAACTCTTCTGCTGGGTGGAGCTCTGATGAGCTGTGGAGTCTCAATGTTAAAAATGGCGGCCCTCATGGTGTGGGGTTCCTCTGGCTTCTTGCCAGAGACATGGGTAGAGCTCAGAGACATGGGTAGAGCTGCTACCGGCTCTCCCTGAGCCCAGCTGATCATGAGGCACCCAGGAGGGAAGGCGGGTTCTAGCCCTGGCCCACCATCCCAGCAGAGCCTCACAAGAAAAAAAAATATATCTATACAACTCTTTAATATACCAAAATATAATGTGGGCCTGGAGTGACAGCACAGCGGACAGGGTATTTTCGCTTTGCACGTGGCCGACTGGGGTTACATCACTGGCATCCCATATAATCCCTGAGCACTGCCAGGAATAATTCCTGAGTGCAGTGCCAAAAGTAACCCCTGAATATCGCCGGTATGACCCAAAAAGCAAAATAAATAAATAAATAGGTAAATAGGTAAATAAAGAAATGAAAACACCAAAATGTGTACAATGAGACCTTACATGACAATAGAATTGTAAACACACGGCCTTACCAACATAGACTAAAATATATAAATAAATAAAAGCTTCAAATTGGAAAAAATCTTTTAAATAAGTTTTAAAAAAGTCATTCCACTAGGACCAGAAACATTATAAGATAGGTATCATTCCCACTCATGAAGATTATCGCCAATGGAAAACTATACCTTTTATGATTTATTTTTAAAGTATTACATCAGCAATATTGACTTAGATACTGCATTCGACAAAAGAAAACAATAGAGCCAGCATAGGAATAATATCTAAAAAAGGAGAAAGTCCTGCAAAGCCTTTTTCAGTAGATAAACCAATACTAGTACATACAATGTATTACTTTTCAAAACACTAGACTAGGAGAAGAAGGTATGGCCTATTATCAGGCTATGAAATTCACCAAAATTTGTCATTTTCTTACATCCATGGAAGATAACTAATAGAATATCACATATGCCAGCACATTTTATTTTATTCCACCAGACACCATTCAAACTGTTGCTGCTTGAGTTCAGGAATTTAAGAGATTCAGGCAAATTTTCAACAAAACAAAACAAAACCAAAACCACTTTGGCTAGTCACACTGCATAGCCTTTATATATATTTTTATGTATATGTATATATGTATATATATTTGTATTTATATGTGTATATATACACACACACTGGATATATATTCACAGAAGGAAGAATGTGTCATTATAAATGAAAAGAAATCCCTAGCCAGTTTTAAACACACATATAGAGACAGCACATAAAAACCAGCAGTATTTTTCAAAGCCTGCCCTGAAAGTCTTCATGTTGAGTAAAGAAAAGATTTTGAATTAAGAATTGCTTTGGCATCTGCCAGCAGCAAAGTTCTAGTAAAGCATGCATTCATGCCTTTAACAGAACCACAAATTACCTAGGTCCTAAAGTTGTCACTAGAAATGAACAGGACAGAAAGTGAAGTCAGGACAAAATGAATAGGGCAGAGAGATGACTTTCATTAATGAGTTTGCTTATTTTTTTCTGCTTGATTTTTTGTTTGTTTTGGGGGCCATACCTAATGATGGTCAGCAGTTTTTTTTGGCTCTGCACTCAGAAACCATTCCTGGTAGTACATGAGGATGCCAGGGAAATTGAACCCTGGTGGATCTCCTGCAAGGCTAGTGCTTTACTCCCTATACTCTCTCCAACATCAGGTTTGGTTACTTGTATATAGATATTATTAAAGTATTTCAGTCAGTTTTTTAGTTCTTCTATCAATTAATTTACATACTCATTACTACTAGTGCATTTCACACAATACTCATCTAAAAATATGGTATAAATAATATAATGTTACTCTGCAAATTATTTGGTTTAAGATAGAATTTCCTAAACTGGAGATTGCTCAAGATAATTGGAATATCTAGGAAAAGAGAATAACAATGAGGTATCTGACTACATACTTTATATGAAGAAAATTTGTCCTAATGTCTTTAGGAGGAATAATCTAGGCCATTAACTTTTCACCAAAGGGATAATATAAACATAAGAGCAAGTATGTTAGATCAAACATATAAAACTACTTCTAACTGAGAGAAGTTTCAGACAAAGGGGAAGCTTGGTAGAGCATCCTTAATTATTATTCAAATAGTGAGCAAATGTCTGCCCCTGATTCATTACGTGCATGGCTACACACTGAACAGGAATTAGATATGTGAGTGGACTGAAAAAGGGGTCTGTCTCAGATTAAGGATATGCATAATTAAAAACTGCAATATAATTAAGATAGATAGAATCTACCTTAAACAATCTACTAGCCAATCTTATACTCCATCCTCCTACTGCTAAATGTGAAAACCAGAAGTAACACCAGCAGAGTTCTAGTAGTTGGACAGAGTTCCAAGTTTATAGGTCATAGTAACAAAAGAAACTTACAGAGGTTTTTGTAGATGAAGGTGTTATCAAGAATACAGAGAACAAGATTCAGAGTAATGAGCAATTTTGGTAACTAAGTAATCTTCTTTCTAAAATCTTATTTAAATATCCTTTCAACATCAAAACTATTATAATGAGCATTCTCCATCTTGGAGATTTGCCTGCATCTCCAACTGAGATATATATTTTCAGTCTTTTCCCCTCTAGAGAAGCCCTGGTTTCCTCTTAAACACTTATCTTTTTACTCCCCATCTTTCCCCTTATATTTTTCTAAGTAAATTTCTCTAAATAAAACCATTTTTCTTTAAAATATTATGATAATTTTAAAGACTCTCCTACACTCTTGGTGGGAATGTTGTCTGGTTCAGTCTCTATGGAAAACAATATGGAAATATTTCCAAAAAAAATAAGACTAGAACTCCTTTATGGCCCAGTGATACCACTTCTTGCCATCTATCTCCCAAACACAAATCATTAATTTGAAAGGATATATACACACTTGTGTTCATTACAGGGCTTAGTACAGTAGCCCAAATGCCCAACTATAGATGAAATGCAATCTCACCTGTGCATATTTAATAATATTTTACAAGCTGTAAGCTTTAAGGGTTTTATGAAAGTAGTGAACTGAAAACAGTCATGAGAGAATTTCTCTTTCCAAACTGGAGTTAAATTATTTTATCTTTATTGGCAGTACTGGTGAAATAAATCAGCAAATAATTTTTAAGTGTTTATTATATATGCTGACTCTGTTCACTCATCACATATAGATCAATGGCTTTTCCTTAGGCAAAACCACCAAGAAGGTTGCTGACCAAGGTTGGGGGTATGCTGGTTTTCAGGGACATCTTTGACAACAGGGAAGATGCTCATTCATAAGGAATGCTTAAAATGAAGATCTGTCTGAAGATAAGCCCCTGAACTATTTTTCCAAGACCTAGTCCCAAACACTGAAAAATATAGATCCTCCTGTCAGTGGGACACTTGACTTAGTGAGGTCAACTTTCACTAAACTGAGATAGAGAAAATAAAATATTGTCTTCTTCCTGGAGAAAGACAGGTGGAGGAAATGGAAAAGGAAGAGAACTGTTCATATGACAGCTAAACAGGAGACAACAGAGGCAAAGCACTTATTTTTATGAATGACAATGGCCCTGCACCAACATAGGAATATGCTGGTTACTATATTCAATTTGAAGGTTCATAGTATCCAGTTTCAAGTAAACATTCACACACAAGATTGCCCAGGGCCCTCCCAGTTTAGTGGAAAGAAGTGTGTGTGGAGGAGGAAGTGGGGGGAGGTACGCCAAGGATAGTGTTTGTGTCTCAGGAAGGTTCCAGAGTTATCTTAAAATTACATAATCAAGGAATGCTGGAACGGTAACACAGTCTACCTAGGTCTCGCTTAAGCTTAGTCTTATAAACTTGATAAGCAGAGACTGGGAAAAGATAATGAAGATACGCAGACCCTTGAAATGGTGATTTGTAAACCTCACATATAAAATAATTCATATAATAATTTTAAAAGTATCTCAGTATAGAGCAGAGAAAGTCAAGTGGAGAAGAAGCTTTAGTGCATAGAGACTTAAATCCTAAAATACTGATAGGATAGAAAGATAAATTTTGGCATTATTATTCGCCAAACACAACCATAGCCAGCTGATTAACAAGAGAAAAAAGAGAACATGATGGAGAGATAAAATTTTAAAATATATTCGCATGTAAAACACACAGAGACAGCATTTTGCAACTGATTTACAATGGCGCAAAGAAATAAAATAAAGGTGTGTGTGTGTGTGTGTGTGTGTGGTGGGAGGGGGGGTTGTGTGATGGTGGTGGCATGTAACTCATAGCAGGTAACACCAGAAAGCTATTACAATGAACAGAAATCTTGTTCTTTTAGAAGAAATGGTAATTAAAAGGAATCTTCTTTTTAAAAAATTGACAAGAGGAGCTAGAGAGGCAGATAGAATGTTTTCCTTGCAAGTGACAACTCATATGGTCCCCTGAGCCCACCAGAAGTGATCCCTGAGTGCAGAGCCAGGAGTAACACCTGAACACATATGTATGGTCCTGAAAAACAAAAATAATCGACAAGTAGAAAATGACCTCCAAATTTCGCTGATGTTTGACAGAATTTTATACTGATGCATACACAGAATAAATCTGACTTTTATCCTTATCCAGAAATGTAGACAACTAGAGAAAGATGAGAATGTCTCTACCCCTCCTGTGACCACAAAGGCATTAATGTTCCTTTCAGGGTGAAATCTAGAAATCATTGTCATTATGATACTAAGGAAATATAAAAATCAGGCCAAAAACAAAGGGAAGAGTTCAACAAAATTTGCAAATCTTTGAGCATTTCCATTTATTCTTACTGCCACCAATAAATTAATGAGAAAGGGAATGAAAAGAGCAATGATGACTTATGATTTAATAAAATGAAGCAACAGAAACACATGAAGCTTAATAACAGCTGCACTGCTAATGAAAAAAAATGGTGGTTTGGAATAAACAGGAGAATCTGATGGGAAAGCAATTAAAGAAGGAAAATCCATCCTAAGGGAAGGTACACAGTTGAATGAGAAAATAAATAATGGAACATATTATTGATGGACTGTAGGCAACAGAAATGGTTAGGTAGGATAAAAATAAATAAATATAAGCCTAGACATGTGTCTCTGGGAACCATAGTATGGCATAACTACTCACTCCTGGGTGAGTTTGGACTTCAATTCCAATTTATATTGGGCAGAGACACCTTTGAAAAAGAAAATCTCATTTTGATTGCATCGCCCTGATGATTAATGACAAAGAGCATTTTTCATATACCTTTTGGTCATTCGAATTTCTTCTTTGTAGACGTTTCTGTTCTCATTAATGGGATATAAATATATAATGGTGGCCTACTAATTGTGGGAAATGGTAACACCAGACTAGAACTGAGCACTGAATGTACACAAAGGGATTTGCATGATAATCTCTAAATGTCTGTAGGGCAAGTCACAGTGGAAGAGAAGAGAAGAGAAGAGAAGAGAAGAGAAGAGAAGAGAAGAGAGAGAGAGAGAGAGAGAGAGAGAGAGAGAGAGAGAGAGGGAGGGAGAGAGAGAAAGGAAAAGTGCCACTTATAGAGCTGCTTGCGGAGTGGGGAGGGAATTTGGGGACATTAGTGGTGGGTATAGGGCACTGGTGGAGGGACGGGTGCTGGAACAATGTATGACTGAAAATCAATCATGAACATCTTTGTAATTATATATTGCACGGTGGTATAATAAAAGAAAAAGAAAGAAAATGGTGGGGCCATAGAGATAGTAGAGTAGTTAAGGCAGTTGCCTTGTATGTGACCTTCTGGAGTTTGATCCCTGGCATCCTACATGGTTCCCTGAGTCCACCAAGAGTGATTCCTGAGTGAAGAGCCAGAAGCAACCCCGACCACTGCCAGGTATGTCCCAAAACAAAAAATATAAAGAAAAGAAAATGAAACCTTTGACTCTACCTCCAAAACAGAGTTTAACCAGGGTCTTTTTTAAATCAGTTGATAATTTAGATATACTGCTGAGCTACAAATTCTGTCCACATCTGAATTCTTTTTTTTTTCTTTTTTTTTTATTATACCACAGTGAAACATACAATTACAAAGGTGTTCATAATTGGTTCTTGGTAATACAGCATACCAGCACCCATCCCTCCACCAGTGCCCCATTTCCACCACCAATGTACCCCCACCCCCTCCTGCCCACCCCCATGCTGCCTTAATAGCAGGTACCCCAGTTTCCTCTTTCTCTCTCTGTCTCTCTCTCTGTCTCTGCATCTCTCAGCCTCTTATTTTACACATTGTGGCTAGCCCTGCAGGTATTTAGAGTTTATCACTTAAGAATTCTTGATATCTCTCTTAATACTTGGTTACTTTGAGCCCCAGATATCTCCCTACTCTGGGAAAAGAGATCTGTAAATAATGCTCTAAATAAAAAGTTCAGACATTGCTGATGAGGAGCATTAAAAGATCAAGAAGATAAGGATCTTCAAATTCAATTTTCATTCCCTTTTAAGAAGTGGGTGTTAAAAATGGTGACTCAAACGAAGGCAGACAATTATGTGTTCTTATTTGTACTCCGTTGCCCTAATACCAAATTTAGCGCTGTCACTCATTTTACCATCTCAGTAGTTTCATCTTCTAAAATATGAAATCCACTCTTCAGTGGATTTCATATTTTTAGAAGGAAGATTTAGGAACTATTTCATGAATTCATGAAAACTCTTTCATGAATTCATGAAAACTCTTTCATGGATTCATGAAAACCCTTTCATGGATTCATGAAAACTCATGAATTCACGAAACAGGAAGACTTGGGAACTATTTCATGAATTCATAAACTGTTTCATGGTTAGTTGGAAGCTTGATTATGTTAACTATCCTCAGGAAAACCGGACTGAATACATATGAATTACCCCAAAGAATGCTTCAGTATATCTAAAAGTGCCTAAGTATTAAAAAGAACACCACCAGCTGCTAGCAAGCCAGGTATCCAGGAAGATGTCACCCACCAGAAGTGGCCCGCACTTATGATGCACATGGGTCCTCATATCAAGAGTATCTGATGACACATCAGTGTTGCCGGCAAGCCCAGCTCCTTCATTTCTTTTTATTTCTAGAAGCCTACCCAGGAAGCACCTGGTAATTAGATGATTTAGTAAACTGCCTCAATGACATTTGTAAAGATTTTCTAGCAGGTATATCATGGATTATGAAAACCTGAGAACCATGAGTAATCTCATGTATGGCCAGGAATTTAGGAATGATGACAAATAGTAGCTAGAAAACAGCCCCAAAGTGGTTAAGTCAAAATAAGAATGTGCTATATGGAGGGAAGGAAGATGAACCCGATGAATGCCTTTCCCTCTTTTCTGGAAATTTGTGCATTAGGGTACTGCAGAGAGGAAAGAAGGGATTCTGGAGTGCTTTCCAACAATAATGGTCTTTTTCATTGGGATGTGCAGATGTTCCTCTCCTACACTGAGACTAGAGGCTGGGAACACTAAAGGCCAGGTGCCAGGCACCGAGGGGCAATTGTTGAGAGATGCGACACTTCTTAGAGTAGTGGAGATACTTGTAAGGATGCATGCATGGCTGCTATCTCTGCCCCAAGGTCTACACTAGTCTTTAAGGCCTTCCGTATCTGTAGGAATGGAAGTACTGGGGGCTTGTTGCTTTGGAGATGTCGGGATAAGACATACAAATGACCTTAGAGCCTAATTCTTGCATTGGCCTACACCCTTGAGAATGAGATCACTTTGGAGATGTCCCTGTGGCCCTTGGGAGTTCCTAAAACTGCAGCTATTCTTCGATGTCATATCTAATAGAACTAGCAAGTTTATTTCTCCTCCATGAATGATCAGAATCATTAATCTCTGCATGCACTCCCTGTTTTCTGTTTAGCAGAGACCAGTTTTTCAGCATTCTGAACACCTGCTATAAACAGGAGCTCTGAATCTAGCTTAGCTGAGGGTTTCAGCTTGGCATTGCCAGAAAATGTTTTAGCAGTAGAGGAAGGAGACACATCTCTTCTGGCTAGGATATACATCAATTTCTGTTGAATAGCACAGTAATTCCGCTTAGCTGGAAGAACAGGTGGGCTATTAAGGGATTGGTGCTATACCTGGAGGATCACAAAATTGAATTATTGATCTAAAAGAAAGATGCAGCTGTTACAGACATAGTAAATGCAAATCATACATACATAGATTCCTAAGGAAAGTGAGCAAACTGTTCTTTACATTGAAGTGAAGGGTTTCTCTACAGATTTAGCTTTAGGTATAAAATATAGAACCATTTTTATAAAAATATCAGATAATCAGGAACTGAAGGATAGTTCAGTGAGTTGGGCACTTGTCTTGCATGTCTCCAAACTATTTTTATTCCTGGGACCCCATATAGTCCCCCCACGTCTCCCAAAATTGATCCCTAAACTCAGAGCCAGGAGGAAGCCCTGATCACTATTGTGTATGGCACAAAAACCAAAAAGGAAAATGAAAAGACAACAATTATCAAGGATTTAAAAATGTATGAAAATAAAAGTTTAGGGGCTGGAGTAAATTACAGTTGGTAGGGCACTTCCTTTGCACTCATTTAATCTGGGTTCAACCCCCAGCACCACGTATGGCGCCCCAAGTCCTGATAGAATCGGCCCCTGAGCACAGAGCCGAGACTAAGTTCTGAGCACTCCAGGGTGTGCTCCCCCCCCTCACAAAAAAGAGTTTAAAGAGAAAAACCCTTTTGTAAAAGTCATCACTAAGATCTGGGAAGCAACATTTAAAGTGTTTTTTTGTTGTATATATCTGAGATAGAACAGAAAAATGAAAGGAATTATTTTTATAAAAATAGCACCTTATGTAAGAAATATGGTTCTGGTGATAACATGAAATAAGCTTTAGCTATAAAAATATCTGAAGATATTAGCACAATGCCAAAATGGAGAAATCTTTAAATAATAACTATGTTCACAAGAAAATAAAGGAAATTACTTATTGCCACAAATAATGATAATACTGACAACCACGGTATTCCTCTTCTTTCCATGAGTTGATATAGTGAGTCCTGGAAGAGTAGCCAATTACTGCTGGATTTATTATTTTTTGCATTAATTATTTCATTATCATATTATTTATCAACCCTCTACAAATTTTATTTTTTAAGTATAAATCATCAGAGTCACTATTCTGAAAATCATCCCTTAACCTAATAATTGGATAAATGAAGGACCATTTTTCAGGAAGTTTGCAAAATAAATGATTGCTGACTCTATCAATAAGTACTATAACCACAATTGGAGGCCTATTGTGTGTTTGATATTATCAAAAAATAAGAACGTATCAGTGACAAGGCCAATAAGCCAGGTATTATTAGAAAATCATTCAGTCTAAACTTCCTTAATTCCTAACTAAATTCTTCATGGAAAAGTCACTATAAACACTCATGCCATAACTGCATTGGATTCTAGGAAAAGAATTTTTTCTTCTTCTGGTTGTTGCTTAAAACATCTGCTCTATCAGTGTAAATATACCATTTCTTTATAGAAATAATGTTCAGTTTCTTCTTAGTATAAAGTATGTATGTCTTATGGAGGATTGTTTTCCAATCTTGGGGTAGCAGGTTATAGCCCTCCTTCTTTTTGGATTAGTCAATTAATTACTCTTTTGAGTCACACCCGGCAATGCTTGGGGGTTACTCCTGGCTCTGCAGTCAGGAATTACTCCTGACAGTGCTGGGGGGTGGGGTAGGGGGATGCACCATATGGGATATGAGGGATCGAACCTGGGTTGGCCATGTGCAAGGCAAACACCCCACCCACTGGATTATTGCTCTGGCCCGGATTACTTTATTAAAGTCAATGTTTCACTAAAAGGGCATGGCTACATTTATTCTCTCACCTCCCTTGGCCCATGCTGGTTTCTCACTAGGACTCATCCCTTCTTTGTAATGGTATAGTGGCTTCTTCTCTACAGGCCTCTGCTCTTGTCGTTGATGCTGAAGGGAAACCAAATAGTCTCGCTCTTGCTTTAGCTGTCTTTGCAGTCTTTCTGCTTGTCTCTGTTCTTCCAACTGTTTACGCTTGTATTCCTGTACAGATCAGGAAAGAGGAGTAAAGAAAGGGCCAAATCTCCACAAAGAAACCATAAGTCTTCCCCAGTGAGGCATGCAATGGAGCAACAATGATGACAACAGAGGGCTTTAACACTAACAGAACCAGAGGAAGGTATAAGGATATACTATAGAGACAAGTTACTATCTTGGATTAGCATTTGCATGGAACGTGTCTTTTAAATGAAAACTTCATTGCTTTAAATGGAAATCCCTATAGAACATCCCCACTTTACACACCCATTGTAAAGTGACATGTCCCTGATGAACTGTAACAAAGAAAGTGCGAATAAAGGGGATATCTGGTTGGTCAACACTCCCTATAAGGAGTCATAACTTTTGAGTAATAAATATTCAATCTGTACAACAAAGTATAAAACTAAACAAATAATTAAATATATTATCTAAATCTTTTATTTAACAAAACTTGCAAACATAGAAGCCGTTACCAATCTTACCAAACAGGCTAAAACAAATCAGAAAGCACTGATTTTTTCTAGTTTAAAAAATAGAAAGAAAAGATACACCATGAAGCTCATTCAGAGAGCTGTGTTATAATAATTAAAAAACACTTCAAGTGGAAGTCATGTGAGCAGGAAACACACAAAATGTTCCCATCACCAGGGTAAAACTAATGGTCTGCAAATGAAATATGACTGTGGAACTTGTGGGTTCTTATAGAAGAAGTGCATATTACTGTGATTATATTGCTGCATGTTGCAAATGACCTTAAAAACTACTCTTCTATAAACACAGCAGGCTTCAAAAACAGTCTGAACTTATAATAAGGTTGCATTAATGCTAAAGATAAAGAAATTCATTAATAAAGAATGTATGAAAACATATTATATTAAATATATGGAGTCACAAATGTATCAGAAAATGTCCTAAGTTTCAAGAATATTTCTCAAAATCCATGAAACTCAAAATACCCCCCAATTCTGGACTTGTATGTTAGAAGGATGGACACATACAATAACACGCACACACACACACACACACAAACACACACAGAAAACACAGATAAGGTGAGCTGTATCTTGACTTTCCCATTACCAGAAGTAGTGCTTGTTCATGCAGTAGCTGTTGCTGCAAGATCTCTAACTGTCTTTGCTCCTCCTCTAACTGTCGCCTGATGTACTCCTGGAGAGGTAGGTAGCAGAGAATTCAGAGAAACACAAAGAGAGAAAGAAAGAGTAAAAGAACAAGTAATTTCAAAGGTGACAAAGAGCTGTCAAGTAAAGTGTAGAAGGAAGGAGGGAAAATATGCCTAGACACCTTCTCACCACATAGGAGAGTATGCCACACTAAAACCAAAATTTTTCAAAGCAGTCAAAGCACAAGTTGTCTCTGCAACAGGTGACTGAGATGGCTCGGTACTTGGCTGTTCCTGTTCAATTCTAATAAACATAGGTACTTTTAAAGCTTTTCACATAGGTACTTTTAAAGTAGGTTTCCGATTAAGGGCTTGCTAGAAGTACCAATGTTATAATAAAATTTGAGACCTCTTATGCAAGTATCAGGGAAAAAAATTGTTGAATATCGTCATGCACGGCAGAGCGTGGCAAGCTCCCCTTGTCGTATTTGATATGCCAGATACCAGTAACAATTAATTATAGACCTCATTCCCATGACCTGATGGAATGGATTGAGGCTCTTTATGTTCCTGGAGCAAGCAGGTGCCCTTGGGCTCTGCTTGCATGAGACAGGTCATATGGAGATGTTACTGGTGCCCGCTCGAGCAAATTGACGATGAGCGGGAAGACAGTGATCGTCATGCAATGTGTCTTTGTTGTGGAAGCATCCCGCAGTTTCGCAGTTGTCTGAATATGCTTTGAACAAAAGAGAGACCCATGGTTGCATCCATGGCTCAGTTACAGCACCAAAAATAAGTGAGTAGAAAAGCTTCTCTGAAGCAATAAAGGAGTAGGAATTGGCTTATGTATCACGCTTCTTTGGTTGGTTCAAAGAGATAAACCAGAACTGAAGGAATATCATGGGATGTAGGCCTGGTAGAAGGTATGTTTAAATGAGTACACGTTGTCAAGGTTGTGCAGGATTTCTTGAATGAATAAGTGAGGAAGAGTTGCTTGGAGCAAGAGTAACATCTGCTTAAACCGAGGCAGTCCTAAAGAGAAGTGACCCACTCCTGGGAGAAGCTGGCACTGGACTATACACAGGGGCCATCTGGGAGACTGTTTACAGCTCTACCTGCTCATGCTCAGCGCGCCTCCTCTCCTCCTCCGGGCGCATCTGCTCTTCATAGTGCCGGCGCTGCTCCCGCTCCTGTTGCTTCGAAGCTCCTTCTCCCGCCTTTGTTGCTGTGGGGCAAGAGGCAGAGGTCTATGAAGGAACTGAGCACTGATGGGGAAAATGTCAGGAAATACTGAGCATTGTTGCATTCACCTCTTGTCTTCATATCCCAAGGCTCTTTCCTCCAAAGTCACTGGAGGACACAGTTGTAAGGATGGCACAATTGATATATCAGTGATCAATTGATAATTCCTACCACCTACCATGCAAGTTAATGCTCATGGTTTAAGCATCTCCCAGGAAGTTCCCAGGAAGTGTGCTCTCCCAATTGATTGAGGGTTTTCAAATTAGGGGTAGGAAATGTGAACATGTTATAGGTTTCTTATTACATATCATCAAACTACCTTGAGATTTCATAGGTTTGAAAGCTCATTCACACTGCCCCTGTCATTCAATCTTCCCCTCATCCTACACACCAGACATTCCATAGGCAAAAAAAGCAAAAATCAGAAATCAAGTGACATATTCAAATCTTATAGCAGTTAATGGCTGAAGGCTTAATAGAACTAACTGATATCGAATCCACCATTCTTTATGGTATGCCATCAGCCTTTATGCATTAAGTATTCACTTTTAAGTGTCAATTTCATTTTCTCTATCAACTAAGATCTTTAATCACAGGAACCATCATCATCATTGGTATCTGCATAATGTAAGGGTTAGGAATATTCACCAGTCCTCAGTCAAAAATCCACAGAATAACTCTAGTCAGCACTCTCTACATATCAGCATCTGCATCCAAGGATTCAACCAACCTATGGCATGCAGAATCTGGATTAGGAAAATCTCCATTGTTTAACGACCAACTGTAATTACCATGCATTTAATCCCTCATACTTCTACTTTGTTTAATTTGCATAAAACTTCTGAAGTATGGGCAGAAGAAACAGTACAGTAAGTAGGATACTTGCCTTGTACCCAGTCAACCTTGGTTTGATCCCCAGACCACATATGGTGCACCAAGCACCACCAAGAATGATCCCTGAGTACAGAGTCAAAAGTAACCCTGAGCAAGACTGATTGTGACCCAAAATACAAAAACCAAGACAAAATCTTCTTAGGTAGATGTTACCATTTTCTCTAATTCCAATGAGAACACAGGCATAGAGATGAACTATTTGTTCAAAGGCAATTCATGCTCAATATCATGCCCAGGAAAGGTGGAGCTTGATTTTATTTTTTTTTTTATTTTTTTTTTTTAAGTATTTTATTATACCACCGTGAGATATACAAATAAAAAGATATACAATTAAAAAGTTCATGTTTGGGTTTTGGTCATACAGTGTTTCAGCACCCGTCCCTCCACCAGTGCCCATCTCCCACCACCAACATCCCCGGTTCCCTCCCCCTTCCCCAGCCCTGCTCCATGGCAGGTTCTTTATTTCTTTCCCTTTCTCTCTCTTTCTCTTTTCCTTCCCTTCCAGACTATGGATTACAGAACATACATTAAAAGGTTGTCATTTGTATCCTTTTGCCTCTATTTAATGCTCAGTTCTAGGTTGGCATCAGTACCCTCGACTATTGTTAGCCCCCCTGTTCCATTTTCTGTCTTACCTAAACTCTGACTTCCACACGTTTGTGATAATCTCCACCTTTGACAAGACCTCCTGATATATGTTTCACTTGACCTTGGATATTGGTATCATAATATGTACATATATATTTATGCCATGCAAATAAATGCAGTCATTCTGTATCTGTCTCTCTCCTTCTGGCTAATTTCACTCAACATAATCTTCTCCATGTCCATCCATTTATAGGCAAATTTTATAACTTCATTTTTCCTAACAGCTGCATAGTATTCCATTGTGTAGATGTACCAAAGCTTCTTTATCCAGTCATCGATTTTTCGGGCACTCTGGTTGCTTCCAGATTCTGGCTATTGTGAATAATGCTGCTATGAACATAAAAGTAGGGATGGTGTTTCCGCTGCGTATTTTTGGTTTCCCAGAGTAGATTCCCAGGAGTGGTATGGCTGGGTCAAATGGGAGTTCAATTTCTAGTCTTTGGAGGAAAGTCCATATTGTTTTCCAGAAAGGCTGTACCAGCCGGCATTCCCACCAACAATGGATGAGTGTCCCCTTTTCCCCCACATCCACGCCAGCACTTGTTGTTCTTGCTCTTTTGAATATGTGCCAGTCTCTGTGGTGTAAAGTGGTATCTCATTGTTGTTTTGATTTGCATCTCTCTGATGATTAGTGATGATGAGCATTTTTTCATATGTTTTTGGCCATTCGAATTTCTTCCTTGCTGAAGTTTCTGTTCATTTCTTGTCCCCATTTTTTGATGGGGTTGTTTGTTTTCTTCTTGTAAAGTTCTACCAGTGCCTGATATATCCTGGATATTAACCCCTTATCAGATGGGTATTGGGTGAATATTCTTTCCCATTCTGTGGACTGCTTTTGTATCTTAGTCACTGTTTCTTTTGAGGTGTAGAAGCTTTTTCAGTTTCATGTAGTCCCATATGTTTATCTTTTCTTCTAGTTGCTTTGTTAGTGATGTTTCACCTTTGAAGATGCCTTTAGCTTCAATGTCGTGGAGGGTTTTTCCTATATTTTCTTCAATGTACTTTATGGATTCAAGTCTGATATTGAGATCTTTAGTCCATTTTGATCTGATTTTTGTGCATGGTGTTAGACACAGGCAATGTGACACCAGAGTCTAAATTCAATCTTTAAAGAACATGACATGGAGCAGAGCTGCTACTGGCTCTCCCTGTGCCCAGCCACTCATGAGGCACCTGCGAGGGAAGGCGGGTTCTAGCCCTGGCCCACCACCCCAGCAGAGCCTCACAACAAGCCAGACCACCCCCCCACTCCATGAGAGCCTCCATTTTCCACATCTGGACTTCCCCCTCGTCAGAACTCCACCCAGCAGACCAGCCTATCACAGCCCGGATTCATCAATAAATGCTGTATTTAGAAGTGACTACAGAGTATTCTACCCGCAGCGGCAGAGCCTGGCAAGCTAGCTGTGTCGTATTTGATATGCCAAATACCAGTAACAATTATAGACCTCATTCCCATGACCTGATGGAATGGTTTGAGCTCTTTATGTTCCTGGTGCCCGCTCAAGCAAATAGATGATGAATGGGACGACAGTGATACAGTGAAAAAACATGAAGAGGCAAGAGAAATGATTGAACTGTCACAAATTCAATTCTTTATTTTGGGGGTGGGGACATACCCAGCAGTGCTCAGGGCTTACTTATGACTCTATTCTCAGTGATGACTTCTGGTGATGAGAAGAGGACTGTATGCAATGGTGGGAATTAAATCTGAAAGTGTAGTGTGAAAGGCAAATATATAAACCCATGTATTATCTACTGTCCAACTAATTTAACTGTTTATCCTACGAACACCTTAGGAATAGTTAAAGCAACCATTGTTTCTCAGTCTGTAGAGCATTTGGAATGTATAGGAATGCTGGGAGTTTTCATATTTTCCAATGGCTGGAAAACATGACTGATATTTAGCTTGAGGGGTCATACATCCTAATTATTCCACAAGTAGCATTACATATTACACATAGCACTTTTTTGAGACTACTGTAGTCATTGTGTAGGAGCTCTGACCTGGCATTAGGATTTCTTTTTCCTCAAATGTGAGATTTGGAGGAACTATATCAGCATGCCCAGTCTCTTGCAGCAATATTCCATTACATGGTTGAGGAAATACGAGGTTCCTAGAGTGGATATACATTCTAATTCATGAAAAGTAAATAACTGTCTCTATAAAATGTAAATAGATAAACTATATATTTCAAATAGCTCAGAAAAACAAGGGAAACTCCTTTCTAATATGAAAGCTCTCTGATGCAACCTCTTAATCAACCACAAATATTGAAATTTCCAAAGAAGACCAAGAAGGAAGCTTTCCTGATATGATTCCTCCCTGCAATACTCTAGACCATATTCAACCTCTGAGGACGAGATGAGCTGCATTCTTTGCAATGTCTGTCATTTCCAGGTCAATGTTTATTTGTTCATCTCAGACTATTGTAGGTAGTGGGGCACTGCTGGGGATTTCTTCAGTCCAGTGCCTGACTACACTTGCCTTTTCAAGTGGCATGCTCTTAGCCACAGAAGAGGTAAGACTAGACACTGAAAGAAAGTGTAATGCTTTGAATACTGGAAGAAAGCTGTAAGGCACCAATCTATAAACTAAGTCAGTTGGAGAGTTCATGTTTAACATTGCTGCTCAAGATAAAAATGACCCAAAGGGAAGAAAAAGCTACGTACAATTCCATGCATATATATATATATACACATATACATATATATATGTATATATATACATACATATATATGTATAGGGGTTTGTGAAGATGAGAGAAGTTCCTGACCTGGCCAAGGACTGTGGAAGATAAATAAAAGTAGGTTCTTTTCAAAAGAAACAATGACCAAAATACAGCCCACAGACTGGGAAAGAATATTCACTTACTTCCCATCTGATAAGGGGTTAATATCCAGGATATATTTGGCACTGGTAGAACTCTACAAGAAGAAAACAGCCAACCCCATCAAAAATGGGGAGAAGAAATGAACAGAAACTTCCAAAAAGGAGAAATTCAAATGGCCAAAAGGCATATCAAAAGGTGCTCTTCATCACTAATCATTAGGGAGATGCACATCAAAGCAACAATGAGATATCATCTCATGCCACAGAGACAGGCACACATCCAAAAGTGCAAGAACAACTGGTGCTGGCATGGACGTGGGGAAAATGGTACTCTCAGCCCTTTTTGGAAAACAATATGACATTCTCTCAAAAATTAGATATGAGCTCCCATTTGACCCAGAAAAACCTCTCCTGGGAATATACCCTGGAGACCCAAAAACACACATAAGAAACACTATTTGCACTCCTATGTTCATTGCAGAACTATTCACAATAGCCAGAATCTAGGAACAACCTGAATGCCCAAGAACAGAAGACTGGTTAAAGAAACTGTGGTACATCTACACAATGGAATCCTATGCAGCTGTCAGAAAAGATGAAGTCACTGGAATTTACATGCAAATGGATGGACATGGAGAGTATCATGCTGAGTGAAAGTAGTCAGAAAGTAAAGGACAGATATAGAATGACTGCATTCATTAGTCGTATATAAATATATACTAGCGCTTTACTAATTATGGGAAATTTTAGTGCCACACTAGAACTGAATATTGAATGTACACAAAGCAAGTTACACGATAATCCCTAAAGAGAGAGAGAAATAAGAGAAATAGAGCCTGCTATAGATGCAGGCTGGAGGAGGGGGGAGAGAACTTGAGGATATTGGTGGTGGGAATGGGGCACTGGTGGAAGGATGGGTGCTGGAAAATGTATAACTGAAACCCAATCATGAACATATTTTTTAATTGTATATTGCACGGTGGTATAATAAAAAAAATAGATCAATTACGGCAGAGCCTGGCAAGCTACCCCTGTTGTATTTGATATGCCAAATACCAGTAACAATTATAGACTTCATTTCCATGACCTGATGGAATGGTTTGAGGCTCTTTATGTTCCTGGAGCAAGCAGATGTCCTTGGACTCTACAGGACATTTGGAGTTGTTACTGGTGCCCGCTCAATTTTGCTGATGAATGCGAAGACAAGTGAAGTGATACAAATCAATTACATTAAAGAGGAAAAAAAGGAAAAGTAGATTCTTAAAGGGATCAAGGATTAGGTTGGAGTTGAGGGAAGAGTAATAAGTTCCATATATGCGATTATATGTTTTATAGAAAAATAAAACAGGAAGTCACAGTAGTAGAAAACATCATTATAGAAGCTCACGGAATAATTTGAATTAGAGACCAAAAAAACAGAGATTCCCAACACTCAACCAAAGAGAATCAATGCCAGCACAGAGAATAAAATAATTATTTGTACAGATCTGGCTCCTGGCAGGGAAATAACCCCTAATTTAGCTTACATTTCAAGTTTTTCCTCCCACCATTGGTCTCTTTCCTGAGGAAAAAAATAATCAGGGCTTTTGAAGATTTCAGGGCTTTAACTGATTTATATGTGAAGGATTTGTACATTTTCAACTCCTTTGCCAGTAATCAATACTGTTTTATAATTACATGACACTGAGGTCCCTGAGCAAAGTATATACAATATTGATTGCAACTCAAGAGGGTCTGGGTTTTCCAAATACTCTGTAATTTCTGAGAAATACACTCAAAAGTGACTAATAATTAATAATGATCTCATTTGGATCATCTGCCACTAATGCAGGCAGGCATCTGCCAGAGCTTTGGTTCCTGTGGTGAGGGTTGGAAAAAATTAAATCACTTCCCAACCTTCAGAAGGCACCTTGCCAATTTCCAGCTGCTGTATCTCAATGTTAATGCATTCCAGAAAAATGTTTGGTCTCTCCTCCTGTGTGTGAGGCTGTTTGAGGGAACACACTGAAATGTGTTCAGTCCTCTTGAAAAAGTTGGTGGTTTTGGCTACAGCAACACTTCGAGGAAAAGCCTGTCCTAAGTTCCTGTAGAAGATTCACTGTTTCTTCAGGACTTAAATCTGGCAGGTGCAGAGATTTTACTTTATTTTTAATCTTTTTGGCTTTTTCTGGGGTGACACCTGGTGAGGCTCAGGGGTTACTCCAGGCTCTGCACTCAGGAATTATTCCTGGCGGTGCTCCGGGGACCATATGGGATGACAGGGATAGAACCTGGGTCAGCCATGTGCCATGCAAATGCCCTTCCCGCTGTACAGTTGCTCTGCCCCCAGAGAAGAGTATAATCAAAGGATCCAGAGAAGACATTCGAGGCAAAAGAAGACAACAGTTTTCACTGAATTGCCTTTGGGCCTTTTTCCTCTCATTAATATTTTCTGTTTGTGTCACATTACAACTGGTTATATGGTAATTTGAGTATATTTTATCTAATGTGAAATGCTGTTTTGGACAGTTCCACTCAAGTTTTTATCTCTCCTTCTATGCAGTCCAGGACATGATACCATTGGTATTTGCTGCAAATATGTTATGAGTAACAGTAATGGGAGATTGCCTAGTAGAGTCTTAAAACATCCCATTATCCTATTAATTCAAGCATGAACAAGGTCTAAGAATGATTTTTAAACAGAAAACCACCCCTAATTGGCACTGACATAGTATCTCTTTGCTATCGTAAAGAAATACAAGAATATAAAATTAGCGAACAGTTCCTACGAGGAAAGGTCTAAGATAAAGCAGAACCAAAGCGTATTTCTAATTTTTTATTCACGCTCTGCCTAAGGATGACAGGATTATCCAAAGAGCATGGCTTGAAACAGCTACCTTAAATTGTTTGCAAAATGTTGCTTATATATTTGAATATCTGGAACTAATGTTTTTAGTCTGTATCTTCTTAGAGTCATGTCTAAAAGTTACATGTTGGGCTCTAAGCAGCTAGTACTGAGGCTTGGCACCCCCTCCACCATCCCCTGCCTCCCGAACCCCCTCATGCCCCCTTAGTGAGGCCTGGAGGCAGGGCCTAGAGGTGGGCCCTGTTCTAGTCCAGTGGAGCATCCAGATGCTCAAAAGTTTACACCCACTTGAAGGATATCTGTGCTTATCCAATGGGAGACAGGCAGGCAAATGATTTACATCTAAGGTAAGGCAGGATGTGCCTAATCTTCTGATCACAGGAATACAGTAAATCATTGATTGTTACCTTGAAAATGTTAAATCAGTGATTGCTATCTGTTGTGATCGCCCAGGATGATTTGAGCTTGTGCCCCCTCCACCCAAAACTGTATAAAAGGCTTAAACTGTGCTCAGTAAAACACAACTGCTTTCCAGGACACCCCCACCCCATCCTGCTGTGTTGGTGTCTTTCTTTTCCTTTCTGCTACAGGGACAAGGCAGATGCTTCTTCCAAAGTACTTCCTTTTCCTTTCGCAGGGATGAAGTCCGGCAAGATCCAGGTCTCTCTCTCATTCATGCGGGGATGGGGGTCACTGGCCAGGGCCCCCTCCCCGACAGTTACATAATTTAAAATTAGATACAGACTAAGTTCTTAGAGATTTTTTAATTTTCTCTCCTGGTTTCAGAATGATTGATGATACTGAAAGTTTCTCAGGCTAAAAATACCGTTGCCTTGTTTTATGGGGTAGATCCATGTTTTTTCATGCCCTCTTTGTTTTTGCTGGTTGCTGGTGTTCTTAAACAGTAAATGGTATCCCTTCCTTCCTTCCTTCCTTCCTTCCTTCCTTCCTTCCTTCCTTCCTTCCTTCCTTCCTTCCTTCCTTCCTTCCTTCCTTCCTTCCTTCCTTCCTTCCTTCCTTCCTTCCTTCCTTCCTTCCTTCCTTCCTCCCTCCCTCCCTCCCTCCCTCCCTCCCTCCCTCCTCCTCCCCTCCCTCCCTCCCTCCCTCCCTCCCTCCCTCCCTCCCTCCCTCCCTCCCTCCCTCCTTCTCTCCCTCCATCTCTCCTTCTTTGCTTCCTTCCCCTCTTTCTCTCTTTCTTCCTTTCTTCATAGGAGAACATTGATCCTTCCATGTTGCCCTTATATTACGCTCCAGGTATAGAATATGGAACTATACTTTTAATTATATAAGCTGGCTAGTTTCTTCTAAAGAAGAAATGATAAAATCACCCTGCTTGGGAGGAGATACTCAAAAATGTTTTCATATATCTCAAATTGGCTACATAGAATTTTAGCTCTTAAATTTTTCTAAGAAAATATTACTGTGGGGATGTAGTACAGCAAATAAAACACCCGCCTTGCACATGGACAACCCAGGCTCAGTCCCCAGCACTGTTTATGTTCCCATGCACAGCAGAAATGATCTCTGAGCATGTTAGGCCCTGCTATGGCTCCAAATATGTAAGCCCTGGGGCCATGACAAACAGGTCATTGACCACGCATATCTATCCTGGTCATCTGCGCAGTACAGATTCGCCATGGATGTGGGCAGGATGTCTTCATGTTGATTAAGTATATGAGTGAAACAGGACATACCACCTCTCTTGTCTTTAAGTTTGCATGACCTTTCTAGGATGAAATTTTTTGAAACATGTTTTCTTTAAGTTTATTGGCTATGTGGATTTGAGTGGGTTGTGATGCATGTAATGGCCTTGGAAGACCTATATAATCCCTGCTTGCTTTCTCCCTGGGGTCGAACGTTCTCACCAGGACCTACGTGTCTCAGTAAAGCGATCGGCCCCAACTAGCTGGAATGAACCCTGTGTGTTACTGCATTATGAGTGTGGTTCTTTGCCATCTGAGCGGGGAAGCGGACAAACGGAGCAAGGGCTCCAACAAGCACAGAGTAATCATTAAGCCATGAGCACTGCCATGCGTAACCCCAAAACCAAAATACACAAAAGAACAAAAAAAGTTAAATTAAAAAAGAAAATATTACTTCAGGCGTTAAATAATAACTTCTTATTAAAATTCTAGAGACATAATCCTCAAGGGTACTTATCATAAACACTGTGTGTGGAATGGATAATTTTTCTTACCCTTCTGTTTCTTTAATATTTCTTTTAGATTATGTGGAATCAGTAGAAAGGTGAGGTCTGCTTATAGCACTATTCAAATGCACAAGGCAAGTTAGGGGTGTTCACTTACCTCCTAATAGCCTATCTGAGCAACACTTTTAACTGATGGACAGTGTGAACCGAGTCCATTCCAGTTACCTCTTTTCTTAGCTGTAGGGCTCTGCATTGGATGGATGGGGGACCCACCTGGTAGCAGTATCATGGTGCCACACTATATGGGAATTTCGTAAACTAATCCTATCTTCGCTTCATCTTGCTTTTTGTCTTCTACTCTTTTTAGAGTCTTTTCTACTTAATTTTGTTTTTATTTTATTTTCAGCTGCCATATTGATATTTGTAAGATAATCTAAGCTCTCTCCATAGAATGACACAAAATTCAAACCAAATCAAAACTATCTCAGAACCTTCCTTCCATATCCTTTGAAACCTCAAAGAATCTCTTCAATAAAGATTTAAAAAAAGGGAATCTGTAGATGTGGAATTTAGTTCTTTGTTTAGGAGGATGTCCAGCCCATCTGATTGGATGGGTGGACATGTAATGTGATTTGGAGATGACCGCTGACGATTTGGAGATGACCATGTATTTTGTACTGGCTGGTATAAATATTCTCTCATGCTACCACTATCATCATGGGACTAGCTAGATCTTACCAGCATATTTGCCTGGCCACGTTGGATCTCTAAGTAATTAGACCAGAGAGAAATGCTGTTTGCCTCCAAGCAAGCACGCATGGCTCCCTGATAACTCAAAGGCAACTAAAATACAAAACTACGAGACTCTTGTGAAGGCTTGGAGAAATATTTAACTGGCATTAGTATTAGTCTTTGGTACAGAGATATGCCATCTCAGAAACCCCCTTCTCTACCCTATAAAGGCAATTCCAGGCAGATCTTGGCTCAAGACATTAGGTGAGGTGCTGGGAGAAATTATCTGAGAGCATTTGGTCCTTCCTGCCAGGGGAAGTTACATTTAGCTTATAGCTTCTCCCAGCTCTGCTAGGAGGCTTTGAATTAGCTCTGGGTCCTTGTAAACAGCCAGATTGTCTCCTGAAGTTGCTATATTTCTATAGAGCTATTTTCCTGTTTTCATCTCTAGATAGCCCAGTCCAAAATGGGCTGGGCTAGGGAGTTTGGGTGGATTTCTAGCTATAAAATAAGCTGCAAGAAAAAAGAGGCTCTCTTTTTTCCCCCCTTTTTGCCTTTTTGACTTCCCTTGGTGCTTTGCTTCTCTGTCCTCTCCATTCTCTGTTGGGCCTCAACACGTGGTGGCAGCCATCTTGGCCTACACCTGGCTGGGGCCTAGCTGGGAATCCAGAGTCCAGAGGTTTTCCCTGCTCTTAGATTGTATATTGGAACCTGTGATAGTAAAGCCCTTTTAAAACTGCATCGGATTCCTGAGTCTTCATCCATTCCCCGCCCGGCTTTGGAGGTAGAAGGGAACTTGCTTCCCGACACTGTTGGGGACCCCAGCGGCGCTCCCGACATAAAATAAAGAAATGCTTGGCAAGAAAAGGTGAAGAGAGGCACCCTTTTGCCAGCTCATGGCAAAATCCAGTTCCTATCTGAACATCACCAGGCCAGATGGCTTGGTAAGACTGAGGGAAACAAATCTCCAAGGCTTAAAAGTCTTCCTTAATAACTCCCTAGCACCAGTGCTTAGCCCAAGCTGAAGCTCACTGGAGGAAATAAAAAGTCCACTATAATTCCAAAACAGCTCATGGCACTGCTGTTGCAAACAACCCAAATGTAGGTGCTGATTTTTTCTTATCTTACAACAATCTGCTCTTCTTGTAAAGATAAGGAAGATAAATCTGACTTTGTCTTCTTTAGGGTGCAACCTTCCTTTACTTTGGGAGCTCTCCTTCTTTTTCTTTCCCTTCTGAAGAAGCTCATACTCTCCTTAGAAATCACTGTCAATGTATCATTGTCTTCCTGTAGATCATCGATTTGCTCGAGTGGGCACCAGTAACATCTCAATATGTCCTGTCACATGCAAGTAGAGCCCAAGGGCATCTGCCCACTCCAGGAACATAAAGAGCCTCAAGCCATTACATCAAGTGATGGGAATGAGGTCTATAATTGTTACTGGTATTTGGCATGTCTCCTTAGAAATAGTACCCTTAAAGAAAATTTATTTTATATGTGTCTTCTCGGGAAATTTCTTTTTTGCAATGCAAAGGCAAAATGGGGTAGAGATTGTGACTGGCTCCTTTTTTGTGCCACACTCATTTCTTGGCCGGAGAACCACAACTCACCAAACATTCAGGTGATGGGGGCCAGCTCTCATGCCAGAAAGGTAAGTGAGTCTCAGCTGCAGCATCCCAGCTGCCTTAAATACTGGGGCTGGCAGGATCACAACAGGCCCCCACAGACTTTATTAATCCTAACCTCCTCAGTACTTATATAATCAAGTTAATTTTACCAAAAAAATACTTCATTATAATTATTTTAACTAGGACCTCATATTAGCCCTTCAGTAAGTGAAAAATGAGTCACTTCTCATTTTACTGACTCAATGACTCTCAGGAAGATTCACTGCCTGGTAATAGCCTTAAGATAAGTTGGTGGGGGCTATCATCAATGAATATGAACTGTCATCTCCAGGTGCAGGGTACTTGTTGAGTTTAGGGATTTACATGTGTCAGCTCATTTTACCCCATGATGTGATTATGAGATCATTCTTATTAGTGCCATTTCACAAAAGCAAACTGAAGCTCAGAGAAGTCAAGCATATTGTTCCATGTCTCATAGATGAAACACCTGGAGCCCGGAATTAAATCCAGACCCACTGAATCCATGCTATTTCTACTCCAAGCCCAACTATGACCACTTCCTGCTGCCTGAGGACAGTGTTCTATTAATTAGAAATACAGTGGCAAACAGTGTAAACAGATATGTAAGTGGAAGAATCGAATAAAAGCTACTTCACTGGGTCTAGAAAGATAGTACAGTGGGTAATTTGTTTGCCAGGAATATGGCTGACCTGGGTTTGATCCCATATGGTCCCCTGAGCACCGCCAGGGGACTGAACCCTGATCACAGCTGGAATGGGCCCAAAACCACAATAACAAAAAACATTTCTTCAATACCCTTCAGAAATATGTTAGGATATGTGGCTGCATCTTGTATTTGGTTCTCAATGTCACTTAGGTAGATTTGTGAAAGTAAGGTTAAATATCTTAGTATAAAGATTCTGGGCTGCAACTATCTGTTCATTGGGGGAAAGGAGAACACTCTTCATGGTGGTTGGAGATCATGTAGTGCTAGGGGTTGAACTTCAATTTCTGCATACAAAATGTGCACACCAGCCATACTACCACCGGCTCCTTTGACTTCCTCTGCTAGGCACACCTAGTGGTGTCAGATCACTCCTTCTCTGTGCTCAGGGAATAAATCCTGTTGGGGGTTGGGGGACCATATGCTTGCCAGGGATCAAACGAGGTTGGACACTAGAAGACAAGCACGTTAACCTCTGGTATGACTACTTGATCCCTTCTTTGTTGTCTTTAGGCCATCTGTCTTTGTTCAGGGTTTTCTTCCAGCACTGCACTCAGAGATAATTCCTGGCAGTCCTTGGAAACCAATTGGGGGTACCAGGAATCAAATCTGGATTGGCCATATGCAATTCAGTAACTGTATTCATCTTACTATATCTCTAGCCTCCTGACCCTCTATTTTATGTACACCACAAGTTCCACTTTAGAGCCTCAGTGATAACATCCCCAGTGAGAATGAGTTTTCCACAGTTAGGTTTTCTTGATCTGTTTTTTTGAACTGTTTTTTTTTTTTTTTTTGCGGGGGCAGTTCCCACCAAGTCTGAATATAAAATTAAATTTTGTATTACGAGAAGAGCCAGTTTCAGCTTCTCCTCAGTGGCATATTTATTTAGTGAAGCAAATATAGTTTTACTGAAAGAAATTTACTTGGAGAAATGTGAGGGGAGAGAAAGAGAGAGAGAGAAAGAGAGAGAGAGGTATAAGGAGAACAACCAATCTTGGAGTATCCTGGTTTGCACCATGAGGTCATCTGCCTATTCTCCTTTCTCCTAAGGGAAAGTGGCTCTGCCTGAAATTTTATCTATCTATCTATCTATCTATCTATCTATCTATCTATCTATCTATCTATCTATCTATCTATCTGTCTGTCTGTCTGTCTGTCTGTCTGTCTGTCTGTCTGTCTGTCTGTCTGTCTGTCTGTCTGTCTGTCTGTCTGTCTGTCTGTCTGTCTGTCTGTCTGTCTATCCATGAGGGTCATCTACCTATTCTCCTTTCTCCTAAGGGAAAGTGGCTCTGCCTGAATTTTATCTATCTATCTATCTATCTATCTATCTATCTATCTATCTATCTATCTATCTATCTATCTATCTATCTATCTATCTATCTATCTATCTATCTATCTATCTATCTATCTATCTATCTATCTATCTATCTATCTATCTCAGAAAAAGCAATATCTTTCATACTTTCCTTTTGTCATTGTTGTTTTCTGGTGCTGAGGATTAAATCCAGGGCCTTATAACTGCAAAATATGTTCTCTACCACTGAGCAACATATCTAGCCAATATAGTCTTCTTTCTAACCTAGAAAAACTCACCATGTAATTCCATGCAGCCAGTCTCCTACCTGCTATACTATCTTCCTGGATATACAGAGTCTTTCAATTTGCTTGAAAGGGCTGTTGCCTGATTCATGAGTACATGGTAATCAGTAAAGTCAATTTAATCTCTAAATTGGCACAAATAAATTTGTTTCCTATCAGCTGCAACACTGCCTGTCAGTGTGTGCAACGGGAGGAAGGATGCAATTAAGAGGGCCACAGAGCTTGAAGGAAAGCACATAAATGGGAAATGTCCAATCTAAAACTTTATTGCAGTCCTGTTCTACCGCTGATACAAGCACTGCTGCTTAGATGCTCTGTAGACTTCTGGTTGCTGAGTGAATGCTGTATAAACCTGAGGGAAGTCAACTTCACCCAAACCATCAATGAGGAATTTTACATGCCTTCTCATTCCGAGTCTCAGCAAGAGCATACTGGGCTGAAAAGCACAGTCCACTAGCAATTCAGAATGAGAAGTGAAATAAAATTCTGGTTTGCTGTTAGAGACTCCTCTTGCATTTCATCTGAGGTGACCTCCTACAAATGGGGATAGGAGATCCCACTGTTAGAAAGGCCTGAGTTGGCCTTCAGAGGACAAGCCAGCAGCTGGCACAGGATTAGGTCAGGCTTCTTGGGAAGTATCTCACACCATCCCCTTGACACAGGGGTTTTCTGTTCAAAGGCTCTGAGAATGAAAGCACCCAGTGTGGTCTTTTGAATCCAATACATAGCACACTTGGCCCTCACTTAAATAGGGCTGCTCTGTATCAGCTTTGTAAGAGCTAGACTTGCAACTGGAGGCTTTCAAACTTCTGGGCATTCTATCTGGCCATTTTAACATTTGTGAGAAATTCAGTTTTGGAAAGAACACTACAGGGTGAGAACATTTTTGCTCATAACGGAACACCACTTGTTTTATAGGAAGGATTGTTTTATAGAAAGGATGCAAATCTTGTTTTATAGGAAGGATAAAATGTGATTGGAATTGGGGGCACCACCTGTCCCTTCTGAATCTGCTACATAGCAAAGTAATCAGAATAATAAAGAAGAAAACTAATCTTTAATAATAAGAACAAACACTTATGGGTGATTCCTACAATCTAGATACTGAACTGTAAACATATTATTCAAATGAACCCAAATCTAATAAATCCTTAAAGAGTTACTTTTACCTTCCTACTTTGATAGATAACGAAACTGAGGTACACTCCTGACGATACCAGGATGAAGCTCACTCATCTGTAAATGGGAAATAAGCAGTATAGTGTGTTTCTGCTTTTTACTCTGTTGTTTTTATGGGTTCAAAGCGAAGGCGGTTGAGACATCTTTGGATAAAAGATGCATCTTTAAGTGCCTTCGGGGCCGTTACCCCTCTTTTTCCTTCCTTCCTTCCTTCCTTCCTTCCTTCCTTCCTTCCTTCCTTCCTTCCTTCCTTCCTTCCCTCCCTCCCTTCCCTCCCTCCCTCCCTCCCTCCCTCCCTCCTTCCTTCCTTCCTTCATTTTTTTTGTGGTTTTTGGGTTATATCTAGAGATACTCAGAGATTACTCCTGCACTCAGGAGTTATTCCTGGTGATGCTCAGGAGACCATATGTGGATCTAACCTGGGTTAGCCCCATGCAGCACAAGTGTATTATCTCTCTGTGCCCTCTGTACCATCTGCCTGGCCCTCCACCTATTTCTATCTTTACTTTAGTACTATCTGGTACAGTAACCAGAGACCATAATGAAAAGTAGCAGACTAGATGTATCTCACTCTTTTCTATGTATGCCTACTTTATAATGATGAAGATAAACCATATCGATTTAGAGTTTTTCTAAAAATTGGACTGCTGACATGAAGGTTTTTTTTTTTTTTTTTTTTTTGCTTTTTTGGGCCACACCGGCAATGCTCAGGGGTTTCTCCTGGCTCTGTACTCAGGAATTACTCTTGGCGGTGCTCGGGGATCATATGGAATGCCGGGATCGAACCTGGGCCAGCAGAGGCTGGTTGCATGCAAGGCAAACGTCCTACCAGCGGGACTATCGCTCTGGCACTGACATGAAATTCTTCCTTTGAACTTCCAGCCCAATTTTTTTATCAACAGGCTGGGTACAGTCAGAACACACATTGGCCAATCTGGTCTTTATGCATGTAGAGGAGAAATGAAAACTCTGATCTGTCTGAGTTTTGGCCCTGCCTCTTTCCCCAAAGATAAGCTCCTTATTTCTTCTGAGCTATAGTTTTATCAGGACACTCTCTCCTCAGAATTTCATGGGTATCATATAGAATATTCCCCAACCAATTTGGCTTATAGCCCCCTTTTCAGAAAAAAACATCCCCTGAAAATTCTATTTGACAATGTGCTTCCCTATTGCACTTGAGGCCACTAATATTCCTGTTTCCCCAACATCTCCTAGGAGGTAACCACCTTGAGAAACACTGATTCAGAACATCAAGAAAGAGCCAAAGGCCAATCTGAGTTCCTATGACTCTGTGGGTTAGTTTTAAAGTGAGTGAAAAGGTAAATACAAAATTCCTCCTAAAGTCTTAATATGAGACTTTAGAGGCTCAATCCTAAGAAAATAGGTAACTATATAATTCATAGTGTATAAAGAGGCTGGTCAGCATTCGGGACGAGAATGACACTACAGTAGGAGGCATCTGGGGAAGAATAGAATCGTTGCCTTCAAATGTTTCTGGAGAGGATGCGGAATGTGTTTTAGTTTTCTTTTCTTTTCTTTTCTTTTCTTTTTCTTTTTTTTTTTTTTTTGCTTTTTTGGGTCACATCCGGCAATGCTCAGGGGGTTACTCCTGGCTCTGCACTCAGGAATTACTCCTGGTGGTGCTCGGGGGACCATATGGGATGCCAGGGGATAGAACCGGGCCGGCACAGGCCGGCCGCGTGCAAGGCAAACGCCCTACCCGCTGGGCTATCGCTCAGGCCCCATGTTTTAGTTTTCTTATCTTAAATTCTTGCAGGGATTTGGCAAGGACCTGAATCACTAACAAGACAAATTTTCTAACATTAGGAGTTGTTAAAAAAAAATAGAACATGCTGCCTCAAGCTTCTAACTCTATAAGCAGAGATTCTATGTCAAACAAGTTAAGTGACTCTGAGGAATATTGTCAAAGTATTGTTTTGGAGAGAACTGGCTTAGATCACTTCTGAAGTCTCTTATGTTCCTTGAGCTCATAAAACCATTCTCTGAAGGAAACAGAAAGAAATAAAAACAATGTGATTTGAATGTAATATGAACTAACACTTTTGAGTGAAACAATCTTGCTTATGGTTAGGAATAACTAAGAATAATGTCAGTGAAGGGCAGAAATTGTGGACCAGGTAATAAAAGGAGGATGGCAGGCAGGTCTGAGTAATGATCTCCCTTATTCCCTCTCCCCAGGAATCTCTCTAGCCACCATCTGCAGGGATCTAACAGATATCAAGGTCACCAATGCCACAATTGGCTTTTTCTTTTCCCAGTATGAAAGGTAGGAAATGTGAAATACTAGAATATTCTTCTCATTCCTTGGAAATGTAGGAAGACATTTAGGTAAAAGGGTTTCTATAGCATTAGTAGTACTTTGGTTTACTTTTTTTTTTTAACCTCATTAGGGATGTTTCTGGGGATACTTTTCCAACCAGGCCTGAGATTCAGAGCTAGGACTGGGGGATGTGGTGTTGCTTGGGTACTGAGCCAGTAGGAACCACCAGGGTCACCTAGACAGAGCTTAAAGACCTCCTGGGTGACACCCATTGGTTGGATAACTATGTGGTGTTGAGGAGAGAATTGCCGTCAGATACCTTCAAGGCATTCATCCCTCAACTTTGTTCCTGACCTGTCTATAGCTTTTTAAGCTACAGTAGAGCCCAACATCCAACATCCCACTCCTATCACAGAATTCAGGTGACCAAGTGGACAGAGACAGTTCTCCAGCAATCTGGCATATCCGTTACAAGGCGCCCTACTGGGATCCACTGACAAGTAACACACAGTATACCTCCTGCAAACCCAGCGCCTCCTGAAACACAAGCTTGACTTGTCTGCACAAATGAATGCATGCATGGTCAGAGGCGTGTGGGAAGTTGCTGCCCAGACAATGAACATCCAGTTTGCCTGGCAGGCTCCTGGCTGTTTCATAATTTATGTTCAGTTACCAAAATAATAGAGCAAACAGCAGGCTTGAAAGCTCTTGATCCTTGCACTGCTGCTAATGACATCCAGGAGTAAAGCACTGCTCTGCCCCCACCAGCCGCTGCTGTGCACAGGACATGTTAGGATGCCTACCATTGATGATTAAGTGAATTAAAGGACATTTCTCAGCAGTGCCACTGAATTAACACTCCAGGCCCAAAATAGGGGAGTTCGGCTTGCTCTTGGTGCTTTTTTGGGCCGAGGATCTGGGAGAGGGGTCTGGTGGGTGGGAACGCAGTGCTGGAGACAGGCCCTGCTGACTTTCCATCGCCTGCTGCTTCCACTGATGTGGCACAGGCTGCCTGTAATTGTGTGTCCCCTGCCTGGAAATATGACTCAGAGCAGCAACAAGGCAGATCATGGGAAACAGATGCTGCCTGTTCTATACAACTCTCCTGAACTGACTGAGTCAGGTTCTTGCTTGGTGTCAGGTATGGTTTTAAGTGCTTTGTGTAAAGCCAGTTAATGCTTTAGGCTGCCATCATCTATTTCCTGAATTGGAAAACTGAGGTATAGATCAGCCATCTCCTACCCCAGAATACAAAGGCATTAAGTAGAAGAGCCAGATGGCTACCCCAGCATCCCTTGCTGTATATGCCCTTTACTGCCTGCTTTCTCTTTTTTCAATAAAAGGGTCTCTGCTAAGGGGCTGTGGTTTCTGACTTTGGACATCTCAACATATCCCTCTTTTTAAGGTTTTGTTCAGATGCTGGTAGATGAGCTTTGTGGTGGCAATGGCAAGGCTATGATTACAAGTGTTGGCATAGACTCAAGAAACACTGATCAGAGATATATTGTGATAGATAGATAGATAGATAGATAGATAGATAGATAGATAGATAGATAGATAGATAGATAGATAGATAGATAGATAGATAGATAGATAGATAGATAGATAGATAGATAGATAGATAGATAGATAGATAGATAGATAGATAGATAGAGAGAGAGAGAGAGAGAGAGAGAGACATTCTCCAGGAGAAAGTTTCCTACCTTTGGCTAGGAGGAGAGAATTCTAGAATGATAGTTGATCCTACAGAAGAAACATCAGTCAAACACTCTGGTAGGACACACTAAGAGGGGTATGTTTTGAAAAGAGACCTTAAGGGGGAATGGAAAAGTTGAAAGTTTAATTTGATGGATGTTGAATTTGGTGGGTGGGGTTCCCAAGAGATACTCAGAGGTCCTGACCAGGGAGCTTCTCATTGTGATTCATGGCCAGTGTGGCCATTTGGCTGATGCTAAGGTCCAAGGATGTAGAGTTGTTCAGACCGTTGTTGCTGGGAACCACTAGGGCAACACCAGGGGATGCTTATGGGTCTCCAGTGCTATAACTGCTCTGGAAGCCATGTGGGGCCAAGGAACAAAGAAAGGTCAGGCATGTGAAAGCATGCCTCCTAACTCCTGACTATCTCCTCAGCTCCCCCAAAGTTCAGTTTCATGGTAAACTGAAATATAGAAAACCTTTAACATAGAAACAAAGCTAACAATTTTAAAATCATCAGTTCCGAAGTAAAATATTCACCCAACAATCCTGTTAATTTTGTCAGGCATTAAATCAGCCGCAATACGAAGTGAACTCTATTAAAATCTCACAACAGCCTGTAAAATGAAAAACTTCCTGTTTGTGACTCTAAGGGAATAGGGTGTGCAGGAAACCTAAGTTATGGATACCAGGCCACAGAGACAGAATTGAACCTTGGTGTCCACTTAAAGCTGGTGAACTCTGCCTTCTCACAGAAGGTCTCTGCTTATGTGCATTTGTCTTGGTTTTAGCTGCCTTGGTCAATCACAGTCAAAAAACATAATATGTATAGGAACATTTGAGATAAACCACATTGACATGATCTTTGTTACAGCACTTCATTTAATTGTTTAATTTTATTATTATTTATCTCTTACTATGCCTAATTTAAAATTAAAGTTTATCATAAGTATGCATACATGTATTGGGGAAAATTTTGGTACTACCCATGGGGGACTAGAAATGCATCCCCAGTGTTTAAGGGGAGATTAGTATATATCTGATAGCTAGCCAGCAGATATATAGTAATCTCCACTTTTATGAAGATATATAGTAATCTCCCTATATTTCATTGCTTTATGAAATATCTCATTGGTTGTACACACTGGAATTCCTATTATTATCATAAAATTCTTTCCAAATGGCTAAAAGCAATAGTCCAGTGGGCAGGATGTTTGCCTTGCAAGCGGCTGGCCCAGGTTCAATTCCAGGCATCCAATACGGTCCCCTGAGCACTGCCAGAAGTGATTCCTGAGTGCAGAGCCAGGAGTAACCCCAGAACATCACTGGTGTAACCCAAAAAGAAAATTATCAAAAAGGACTTAATTAATTTTTTGATATAAATATCAATTTCAGTGTTTTACTAATTGTGGAAAATGTTAATGCCAGACTAGAACTGAACATTGAATGTACACAAGTGGATTAACATGATAATCCCTAAATGTCTGTAGAGCAAGCCACAATGTGACTTGCTCCCTCACACAAGAGAAGAAAGAGCGAGCGTGAGAGAAAAGGAAAAGTGCCTGCTTAGAGGCAGGCTGGGAGAGAGGGGAGGGGATTTGGGGCCATTAGTGGTGGGAATAGGGCACTGATGGAGGGGTGGGTGCTGGAACAATGTATGACTGAAACCCAATCATGAACATTTTTGTAACTGTATATCACATGGTGGTATAATAAAATTAAATAAAATTTTTTTTCAAAGCCTAAAAGAAAATTCATCTGAGACTTATTTTAACACATTTACTATTACATATAAATGAGTTTCAACTTTTAGAAATCATATCTTTGATTTCACCCAACTCCAATAAAAGAACAACCCATATCTTTTCTTTGCGTGCATTCTGAGGGTGGCTGCTGCTCTAATTCCTGTCTATGAATTCATTTACTTAACCCTCATCCTCACTGGGATAGTAACACTAAGGCATATTATTTCATAGATGAGGAAATTAAGGCTTGGAAAAAGTGGAACAACTGAAAAAGGAAGGTAATTATGAGCCAAACTATTCCTTTTCACAAAAAAAATTTCTCAAGTTCTCTGGCCACGGTTCTTTTCAGAGTACTCATATGAGGGCATCTTGCTTCCCTCCCTGCCCAATCAATGTCCCTGGCTTATGAATGTTTAGGGAAAGCAGCTTAAGGGTCCAAAGACTAGCCATGTTCGGCAGTAGAAGCTCTGCGTTTGGGCTCAGTTTGGCTTCTTTGGAACTGGCCTGGTTACCACAGTAGACGCGAATGCTGAGAGAGAATGTGAGCAAAGGCCCAAATGGATAAGCACAGAATTATGAAATGTTCTCTCTCCTGAAGCAGAAGGTGGGTCTCCTTTGCAACATCTTAATTGGATTTAACAAGTAATTCAGAAGCAAGTTCAGTCCAGCATTTGGCATGGACAAAGTTTTTTCATGCTCATTTTCTGGGTCAATACTCAAGACAACTTCAGTGATAAGAACCAGTGTTGTGCCATCCCCTACTCAGGAAGTAGGTGAGGATGCTTAAGAGACGTATCAGGGCATGCTGGCATGGTGCAGAGCCCTTACATTCAAAGTGACACCTTTTCTTCCAAATTTATATCTCTTGACTACGTGGGAGGTTGCTCCTTTCCTCCAAAAGAGAAGATAGGAATGTTTCTACCAGGTAAAAATGCACCTTTAATTTGTTTCTCTTTATCATAGAAACTGAAGATTGCTGCTCTCTTACTGGACTTTGGGCAGAGTTATGCAGAACTGGCCCATTAGCTCCATTCTGTGCTCAGATACCTAGTTTCCCTGGTAACTATCAACATCTCCTTATTTCATTCTCCCTTTTTGTCAGGTCTCTCTCCACCTTCTCCGAGCTGAGAACTCAAATACCAGGTCTGTTCTTTTCTCAATATGTTCATCTGTTACCAAAGCACAGTCATTCCCATCTTCAATCCATCCTCTATGGAAAAAATCTACAAAATCCAACTTCATCTTTGCCATTGCCACTGACTGTCTCAGAAACATATAAGTTCACTGCATTCCCACCCTGACCTTACGCTACTTATCCTATTTTCAAACCCTGTCCTCCACCCAGACACTACAGTCCAACAGGAGAAACCTCTGTGACTGTTTGCTCTTCTTTATCTGTGATGTTGAATCTTGCTGCCTTTCCATCCCTCAAATTCGACAGCCTACACTTCCTCAAATGTGTCCACTTTCTCAATTCCCATGCCACTATTCTGCACCGCAAAATACCACCCTATCTGACTTGCATAGCTATCCTACCTGGCTAGCTTCTTTTCAGACATTTTATTTTGCAAGTGTCAATGTTTCATTTTAAAAATGCAAATATGAGAATAATATCTGGATTGTCACTGGTATATTATTAGAACAAAGTTTAAACTCCTCAACTTAGCCTCTGAAATTCCTTGAAACCCTACGCTGGCTCTCCTGCTGAGCATACCAGCAAATCTCCAAGCCTGCCCCGTTGCCCATGTTGGTGATCATTTCTCCCCACCATGGCTGTCTTGCAAATATAATATATGGCATTTGGGTGAATATTTGTTGAATGATTACTTTTTCCAAAATAGGAAGACTACACTGCTAGTGGTATATTATTGCTATTAGCTTCTTTGCTATTTAATCAGAGTCTTTGGAGATGTGGCAGTGACTTTTACCAGGAGCGCAGGCTTTTAATTCCGATGTCAGGTGACGATTACAGGATACTCATAAAGAGGACAACTCACAAAGATTTTCAGACTCTAAATGTTCTTTCTAGAATAGAGAACAAGAATCCAAACACTATTAAAAATGTAATAGTGTCTCTCAAGGCACCTATTTCACCTTCCAGCCCTGCCTGGGACCAGAAAGCTAAAAAACTCATGGCAGGACAACTATCCACCATCTTGGGAAACCATTGAATGCTGTCACTTTTGGTCTGGGTTCTCCCGCCTGATCATTTTCCTTCCTCTTGGCTTGGGGAAACAAGTGTGCTCTCAGTTGCTACCCGTCTCTATCATGTATTTCTTCTGGAACTAATAGTTAAGAACTTATCAACCAGGGGGTTAGCCTGCCAACAGTTTCAGTGTGCTGCTTCAGACTATCAGAGACAAAGAAAGAATTTAATAAATCTACCGAGTGACAGCCTACAGGAATAGTAAAACATTTATTTTCCTACCCCACACTTAAAAAAAAACTACTTGAGTCCAACATCCTTTGTTAGTCACACATAAAAAATCGAGGTGTTAGGGACACATGTTGAAGTCAGACTCTCTTTTTATATACTAGTGCTTCTGTATTACTTATTTATTGGTGGATATTCTTTTTAATTTTTTTTCTGTATTGTTCTGGGACCACATCCAGTTGCTCTCATGACTTACTCTGGGCTCTGAGCTCAGGTCACTGAAGCACTATCCCCACTGTACTGTCTCTTCTGGGTATTTCTTTTTTTTTTAATTCAGGGGAAAGAACTAGAGTTGTGTAATATTTTTCTTAAGAACTGGTTGTTTTTATAACTGACTGATGTCACCCCTATATCAAATGTGTTTTAACCTGGTAAGTTGAAGCACATTTCTCTGGAGAATAAGCCTTACTCCCATGGAGCAGGCTTCTTCCCATCAAGTCCATTTTTCCTGTGACTTAAACATACTCTTCCCTAAGTGAAGGTTCATAGGACACACTCTAAGGTTACAGAAGGCAAGTAGAAAAATGTATGTCGCCCATATAATTTTAAAACTCTTGAGCAAAGTAAAGCATCACCATCGATGTTCTGACCCAGGTTAGTCTGGAAACATGTCCAGAGTAGATGCCATAACACCTCAGTCCTGGCCCCCCATCTCTACCATAGAAAATGAAACAAGCTGTTCTCTGTCTAAACCAAGTGGTAGAAATTTAAACTGAACTGAACAAAAACAACAGGTCCTCTTGAAGCCATTTCCCCCTGTTGATGAAATAATTTACTTGATCTGGATTTCATCAACCTCCTGAAAAAATAACTATATATTGTTAGTTAAGCAGAGCAGAAGCAGAGAATCTTCCACCTATGATTTAATTGCTCTGAAGCCAAGCCCTTTCCATGAAGGTGATAAATGATCATATTCAGTTTATAGTCAAAGTTCCTTATGAATAGATTCTGCTGGAAAACCTAGTCAAATTCACACGGTGACCATGAACAGCAGAGACCCTAGAAGAAGACAACCAAGCTCACAGGAAAAGACAAAGGCTAAATCTTACATTGTTCCCCTTCACCAAAAGAGCACCAGAAGGGAGCACCCTTCCTTTGGGATGGATTTTAGGAGGCAGAACGCAGCTTCCCTGATCACTATGAATTCACAGTCTTACTTGGAATGGATTGAAACAGACAGTGGTCTGTTTCTCTGCAACAATGATCTCAGGTTTCCACTCAGGATGTCAGAAATGCAAGGTAGCCCTGAAACCAGGCATTTCTTTCATCAGGTGAACATGATGTTTGGAAAGGGGGAAGTGTCTTTAAAACACAGATTAAAAAAATGACAGTGCTCTGAGTACTTACTTCTTTCTCTTCTCCACTGAGCAACCAGGATAAAAAAAAAGAGCTAAAGATAAAGCTGGCATAATTTCTAGGTGTCTCGTTACCAGGTATTCTTATTCCTGATGACAAGCCAGAGCTCAAGCATGCACAGAGCAAAGAGCCAGGTCCTGTGCTCACCACATGCCTTTCACTTTCTTTTTTTTTTGCATCATACCCGGCAATGCTCAGGGATTTCTCCTGGCTCTGCACTCAGGAAATACTCCTGGCGGTGCTCGGGGGACCATATGGGATGCCGGGGATGGAACCCGGGCCAGCACAAGCCAGCCGCATGCAAGGCAAACGCCCTACCTGCTGGGCTATCGCTCTGACCCTGCCTTTCACTTTCTGAGCAAACTCTGAGAGAGCATGTTTATGTCTTCATGGAAGAAGGTGCCCCACCAAACCTCCAATAGCACTTGTGTCTGAGGAAGAGGCTCCTTAACATAAATTCCACAAGGATAACCCAAGGCAGTGCTGGCTGAGTATGAGAAATAGCCCCCATGCAAAGTTGAGCTCCTGTTATGTGTAAGTTTTAGCCCTTATTAAACAGCTATCGGGGTGGAGGGTAAAAGACCACAGAAACAGTGACCGGCTGGAGATTATGGAAAGCACATTCTCTCTAGGAGAGAGAAAAGCCGCTGCTCTGGAATGTGATCCTTTGAGTCTAATACCCAGTCTCTTCTTAAACTGTGTGTATGATCTGTGGCAAATTATTAAACTCTTTGAGACTCGAGTGCATTATATTAATTTCTTAATTGGATTTTTTTTGTTAACATCCAGCAGTGCTCAGATCTTACTCCTGGCTCTGTGCTCAGTCTTCAATCCTGGTGGGCGCAGGGGACATGAATGGGTGTCTGGAATCAAAGCCAGCTCAGTCACACATAAGGCAAGTGCACTTAAGGCCCTCAGATGCATTATCTTCAGTCCGGTGGCCACTGTATTTTTGTATCCTATGAGATAATTTATATAACATGCTGAATAGACTTCCTGTTCGTGATAAGTTGCGTCTTCATATCAGCTATTCTAGCTAGTTTAATTAAAAAAAATACAGAAATGAAATAAAAAATTAGCAAGTAGTAGGGAAAGAAAACTACAAGCAAAATAATGCAATGTATTTTTTGAAAAGAATTTGTGTTCATTGTTAATTTAGGTCTAAAAATATGAAATTCTAAAGCTAAAACAAAAAATACATTCATGAAATGTGTGTGTCTGTGTATGTGTGTCGGGACACATATACACAATCTTTCGTATTCTTTTTTTTGCTTTTTTTTTTGCTTTTTTGGGTCACACCCGGCAATGCTCAGGGGGTTTCTCCTGGCTCTGCACTCAGGAATTCCTCCTGGCGGGGCTCAGGGGACCATATGGGATGCCGGGAATCGAACCCGGGCCGGAACAGGCCGGCTGCGTGCAAGGCAAGCGCGCTACCCGCTGGGCTATCACTCCGGCCCCAATCTTTCGTATTCTTGAGTTTGCATTCCTAACTGTTTTAAATGCTTTGTGGAATAACAATGAGGGTTTTCTAGAGTTATATGGTAAGTGGTTTTAAAATTTTTTAAAAATTTTTCTTTAAAATTTTTTATTAAATCACCATGAGATAAACTGTTACAAATTTGTCCATGACTAGGTTTTAGTCATACAATGTTACAATACCGGTCCCTTCATCAGTGTACATTTCCATTACCAATGTCCCCAGTTTCCCTCCTTCCATCCCCCTTACCTCCAGTCTGCCTCTATGGCAGATATGGCGGACACTTTATTCTGCCTCTGTCTGTCTCTGTCTCTCTTTCTGTCTCTTTCTGTTTCTGTCTCTCTGTCACTCTCTGCCTCTCTCCTTTTAGGTCATTATGGTTTGTGGTACGGATACTGTAAGGTTATCGTGTATATCCATTTACCTACTTTTAGCATTCAACTCTTGTTGTGGTAAGTGCTTTTAGTCTGAAACTAAATATAATCAATTACTAGGCAAGGAAAGCACCAACGAGGCATAGGAAAGGCAAATGGCGGATATTACAGGACGTGAGGCCTTGTCAAGGTGGAGGTCATAGGAAATCCTCTCGGGAGGGATAAACCACAAGGCAGAGAAGGCGGGATTGGGGCAGTCTCAGGGTGTTGTTCACCTGGTAGTCAGCTCAGAAGTCTGAGGACTAAGTCTGGCAAACAGCAGAGGCAGGGCTGGGACCAGGACCACGGCCATTCTGGCTAGGGTGGACCAGAGGGGGATGAAACCAGGACACAGCTGCAAGGAATATCTGTCAACTTCACTTAGTGCCCAGGAGTATGAGCCCAGGTGGGACAGGCGCCTCCACCATCCGGTTTGTGGAGCAGCCACATGGACACCAGGTTTCCCTTCAACTCATCTCACCACACTGCAATGGCTTCGTTTGTCCGCTTGGTATCGTCCTGAGAACAGAACTTCCAAGTTCCTGTGTGGCGAGCATCACACAGACAACACAGATTTCTACCCTGGGATTCGGAAATACTTCCCCTGGCCTCCCACTGCTTGCTGAGGTCATACGAAACAATTTTGAGTCTCATCATTCAAAGTCGATTAGTTCTGTACTTACTACTGAAGGTCTTGTCTGAGTATGAGATCAGAGAGACCTATGTGAATTCTGCCTTTGTGTTTACCAGAACCATGACTGAAAAATGGTGACTACCCTCCTTCAGTTTCCCCTTTTAGATGGGAATTGTATGCATATTGCAGGAGGCATCATGGATGGAAGCGAAGAGAGAATGATGGTCACCTGGATATAAACAACATCACTTATCAGCGACCTGGCACAAAAAGTCATTTGAAAGTTACATCCTTGGGTATTATCCTTGTTAGCCTCAGAGTTTCTTTTCAACAGAGAAGTTGGGCCAATTTCAGTTCTGCAGCCTGAAACGGAGGCCCATGCTGATTAGCACCAGAAAAGCTAAACCTGGATGTGTTCATTTAAAAGCAGTCTGCTTGACCAAGCAAAATATTTGGGGGCCTTACCCTTGTCACCTGACAAAGAAGCAATTAGCTGTAAATGGTCAATGAGGGACTGACCGACCTGGACAGAACTGTGCAATTACCTTCCTACTACAGGGCAGTCAGCAGAGCTTTCATCTACCATCCACCTTCTTGAACAGCCCAGCTTCTCAGCAGTCTAACTGCCTGGAGGCTTCGACCTATGTGGCAGGAGTTCTTAGAGCACATAGGGGAAAGGAGGTTGTAATGAGTATCTGAAAGGGTGAGAAGCTCCTCAGGATGCGCTATGCAGGCCAAGTGTGGCTGTGACCTTAATGGGCTCCAACATTACAGCCTGCCCTCGCATCCTCCGGCCCAATTACTGAGCTATGTGCTCTGGTTGGCCAAGTTTATCAATGGGAGTGGCTCCTGGCCCCTCTGCCCATTGCTTGAAAACTCCCTTCCACCAAAGACCATACTTCTCACTCAGAACATATCAAAGCAGCAAGGAGAGTCTGCACACACCCAATCACACACACACACACACACACACATTTCATATACCCTCACAAACTGCACACACACACACACACACACAAACTGAACACACACATTTCATATATCCCCACAACCTGCACACACATTTCATATGCCCCTCACAAACTGCACATACACACCCACACATACAGACAAACACACAAATCCAGCTGAGGCAAGACTTGGGTAATGCTTTCCTCAGAGTACAAAGGAGTGACAAAGAAAAACTAATGGTACATTTTCTGTATTTGGTATTTCACTATCGGACTAGTCATTCAAGTTATTAGCCCATTCCCGCCTCTCCATCATTGGCACTTACTGTTTTACTCTTTTCTTCCTGATTACATATGCCTGAGGCATTGCTGTGTGCTAGGGGCAGCTCTATGCATTTGGGCTGCAACCCTGCCCACCTTCCAGGGACCAGAATCAGCCCAGGAGGTGGGCTGCATGCAGAGTGCCCAGCCCTGAACTGCATGGCCTCTTGAGCATTGCTAGCTTGGGCCCTGCAGGCCTCTGCACTTCTGGGTGTGGCCTTAATGGGCTCCAACATTACAGCCTGCCCTAGCATCCTCTGGCCCAATTACTGAGCTATGTGGTCTGGTTGGCCAAGTTTATCAATGGGAGTGGCTCCTGGCCCCTCTGCCCACTGCTTGAAAACTCCCTTCCACCAAAGACCAACCTCCCCTGTTGTCAGGGAGCGTATAGTCCAGCGAGGAGAGATGAATACGAGCAGGGGAAAGGAAGGCTTGGAGAAGTCAGAAAGCCACAGGATGAGGGGACTGAGGGAAAGGTATGGATTAACCTCATGCATGCGTAAGGAGTCCCGGTAGATAGATCCTGACCAGCACCTGCTTTTTTCAGTGACTGCACCAAAGCCACTTCACCTGGGCTGGCAAGGCGTTTGCTATAAGAGCATTTGGGCCTTAACCTCGATTGGGTGTAGGGGCCACGTGGGATGTGGACAGAAGTGCCTAGTTGTTGGCGCCCGAACGACCTCACCTCCTCTAGCCGCCGGCGCTGTTCCTTCTGCTCCTCGATGCGCTTTTGCCGCTCAGCCAGCAGCTGCCTCTTGTGCTCCTCGTTCTCGCGCTGCTGCTGCTCCAACTGCTGCCTCCGCAGGGCCTCTGAGCGCTCCTTGTTGGCCAGCTGGAGCCTCAGGAAGTCCCGTCGCAATGTCGACTCCCCAGGCAGGTTCAGAATGGAGCTGTGGGCAGCAAAGTGTGTTCAGGTCCTGACCAGGTTAAAGGGCATTGCTCCCTGAGTCCTTGAGAAACGCGCCAGGGAAAATAACTCAGACACACGTGAGAGAAAAGCCTTAGGCCTAAGCACGAGTTCTTGGAGCCTCCCTCAACTGCATTACCTACCTCGCCCGACCCCAAGAAACAGAGTCAGAAATGAGGGGCCGGAAAGATAGTACATCGGGTGGGGTGTTTGCCTTGCCTGGGTTCGATCCCTGGTATCCCATATGGTCCCCCGAGAACCGCCAGGAGTAATTCCTAGGCAAAAAGCCAGGAGTAACCCCTGAGCATTGCAGGGTGTGACCCAAAAAAAAAAAAAAAACAGAAAATAAATGAGCGTGAGTGCTCCTTCCCGTTTTGGGGAAGCCACCACAAAGCTAAGGTCTCTATTCTGATGGGGATGGTAGGTTCCCTGCGTCACATCACCCTCTGTCCTCACTACAGGCAATGCAAGTATTTGTTTCTAAGGCTACAGTGAGAGTGCTTCTTCTCCTGGATAAGGAATGTGGGCACAGGGCCAGCTAATAAACTTGAAGATTAAGGAAGTCAGTTGTATCCTACTTAGAGGAGGGCATTACTCTCACAGGCTCCTGTATTTGGTATTTCACTTGACTCCTGGCACTGACCCCAGGCTGTTCAGGATGAGCCAGGGAGGGAAACGACAACAGGCAGGAATTCCACCACAGTCACCACCCAGAAAACAGGGCTGATCTTGCTGCGGCACCAGTAAAGAGACGGTAAGTCATGTAGTTATGGGCACACAGGATGCATGTGGGGCTTCAGTTCAGCTCCCTGACTTCAAGTCTTTAGGGCATCTTGTAAAGCCTCAGTTTCTCTGATGTAAAATTATAATTGTGCAAGTGTGTGTGTGTGTGTGTTTGTATGTGTAGTGCATGCATCTATCCAAAGAACAGAGAAATTAAAAAGACAGAAAATACCATAAAGTAATTCCAGTGATGTGTCTGGTGGTCCAGAGCATCCATATAAGCATCTAACTGTGTGAGCACAACATTTCAGCCTCCTTGGTTGTGCCTAGTAGCCAAATAGTGGACGGTCATGAAAAGGGCTCATATCTATCCATACTAATCCACCATTTTTCATTTTTCTGCTAGTGTTGATTTGAAAATAATACTTTAAGTCAATACTTCTCAACCAGGATCCTTTGGCTCCCTTTGGGTTCCCAGTATATTCCAAGAGATACCATAGGTGAAAATCATGTAAATAGAAGGTCATGATATGAGACTAGGGGACAAATTGGTAGGATCAAGAAAGTAAGAAAGAAGCAAGGTTGGAAAAGGGTTGAGAAACACCACCTTAAATAATCATTGGGCACCTACTGTTTAGCAGGCTCTTTGACTCTAGTAGATACAGCAGTAATTAAATAAGCTCTCCCTATGGGAAGACAGACAACAGCTAACTCAAGAAACAATTAGAATCATAATTTTAGGCATGAGTAGGCTCTGAAGGGAGACAGAAGTAGTAACAGATAAGCCGAGGTGAGGATCAGGTGCTGCTCTCATTACCAGGGAAGAGGCGCTGTGAGGTAGGGAGCTGTTGAGACTCAGGTGATGGATGGCTCAGGAAAGGGAAAGGGAGCGGTGTCCAGACAGGGGAAAAGACTTCAGGCATTCCAGGGCCAGTGGTGGGCAAAAACGTGTTTCCTGAAGGAGCAGGAATAAGGCCATCTTCCCAGTATAGAGCCCCCAAGAGGAGAGCACAAGAGGATGGTGGAGACAGCCCAGATGGGGAAGGCGGTGCAGGCCACCTGGAAAGGTCACCTGGGTAAGATTGAGAAAAGCCTGTCTGAGTGGGACACACGGGCAACTGAGGGGCTGATTTGCATAGGCTCTGGGTAGGGCAGTGGGGATGGAGTGAACATGTTCAAAGGCCTCTCAAAGATGGATGGAATGTGCGGCGTGAGGGATGCCGTTTACACTCTAGCACTGGAGTAGTGTAGTGTGGAGAACTGGGGTGGGAGTGTGGAGAGAGGGTTTGGTGGCAGTTGACTGCCTTTCTGTTTTGGAGAGTGATTATTATGCTCTGGGAGTACAGCTGTAAAATGCCCCAGAAAGGCCTTGCTCAGATGTCCATAGGTAATATTGGATTCCATTAACTAGCCTTCTTGAAAGTGCTCAGTCTTTGCATAGAACTCTAAACAAGTGCCCAAGGTTGTACACATCCACTACATGTGTCAAAGCACAGAGGCGTGGGATGCAGCCTCACACTTACCCAGAGGGCACCCACTGATATTCACTGACTCTGAATCCAGGCAGGTGACCTGAGCTGTAGAGTGACTCAATCAGCAAGTCTGTGTGTGACCTGGTTTGCCCCCTTGGGCTGTCACCTAATTTCTAAAATGAGATAACCATGGTCCCTTTCTACCACTTTCAGATTTCATGAAGATTAATTAGCTGCTTTCACAAGCTGGACTTGGAACATGATTTTGCTAGGTACAACAGCATATCACCATTAGAGCAAGGTTGAGGCAAACCTAGGGCACCCCACTAAGCCTCTCCAAGCACACATTTGAGCAAGAGACCATGAAGATGAGCTGACTCTGCTTTAGGGAGAGAGTCAGAAGGGCTGGTATGACCATCTGGGTGAGCTTAAAAACAAGGATTCAGTTGGAATTTGGTCCCCTGTCTTGTACGAATTTTCATTTTCTTTTTGTGTTTTTTGTTTGTTTTTGGGCCACAACCAGCAGTGTTCAGGGGTTACGCCTGGAATTACTTGCACTCAGGAATTACTTCTTGTGGGTTTGTTGGATCATATGGGATGGTGGAAAATGAACCCTAGTTGGCCAAGTGGAAGGCAAGTGCCCTCCCTACCCACTGTACTGTTGCTCTGGCTCCAGAATGTTCATTTCCTATGTAATTGCTTGACAGTCATTATTTTATATGGAGAAACAGGAGCAGCAGCTCAACACACAAAAGTATCAGATAGAAAAATTTATTTTTCAGTTCTGGTTCCTGAGGTTTATTCTGGGGCATGTCAATGACCCCACGTAGGTCCAGTACTTCTGGCAATAATTAAGCTTGAAAGATCTACTCAACAAAAAATAAGAATTAGCTTTTTCTAGAAGTTGCTGATGATCAGGAAATTCCATCTCAGCAGTACAGGGAAGTGTGCCTGGTATTCTTTATTCTTATTATTTGCAGTATTGGACTCCTCTCTTTGGGAGACTAGAGGATGGGGACCTAGACGAAACAGTGATGCTTCTGCTTTGACATTTTCTTTACAAATCTCACTTTCTCAGCTTACTTGTGCTCTACCGAGTGTTCAGGGGGGCCACATGAGCACATGAACCTTGACTACTTGTAAATAAATGTTTATAAATATAGACTAGAAGGAAATCAAGGGGAACACAGGAATGATAGGAACACAACTGCTTCTGTCAGTCAACATGTGACAATAGGAATGGACATAAAGTTCCTATTTAGGGTTTGCCTCTGGAGTGTAATTTGATTTCTTGAAAATCAGATCCTCTGAGATTAGACTGTAGCAAAATTTAATGGGTTTGTGACAAGGATAATCGCTGCTTGACTTTCAGAGGGATGAGGTAATGAATTGAATAACTTAAGTCTGAAATGCCATGTAGGGGGCTGGAGCAATAGCACAGAGGGTAGGGCAATTGCCTTGCATGCGGCTGACCCAGGTTCGATCCCCAGCATTCCATATGGTCCCCTGAGCACCTCCAGGAGTAATTCCTGAGTATTGAGTCAGAAGTAATCCCTGCGCACCACCAAGTGTGACCCCCCAAAAAGCAAAATAAGTAATAAACAAACAAACAAGCAAACAAATAAATAAAATGCTACTTAGGTCTCCAGAAAATTGCAGTTTTAGGTCCTTCTAGTCATGAGTTACTCAGGTAATTGTGTGCTACCTGGCACACAATTTACATAAGTGAGGAAACAGGCTCTTAGAGTAGAGAGCATAAATCTTGGGGACAAGATAAAGACTTTCTTTTTCATTATTTTCCTGGGTGTGCCAAAAGAAATTTCCCCAAATTAATGAGTATGTTCATGGCAATAAATTAAGTAGGACCACATGCTGGAGCCTTAGAAATGAACTAATAAATCAAAAGGAGAATGAATTTCACACACACTTGGCACACACACACACACACACACACACACACACACAATTCAAGTCTGGAAAGCGTGGATGTGGCTTCTCTCTTACCTGGGCTCTCCTGAGTCATTCTCCTCCTCTTCTTCCTCACTGCCGCTGTACTCATACTCCGTCTCATCTGCAGAGACTCAGAGGTTAGTGTGCAAGAAGACGCTGAAGGTCAGACAAAGCCACACCCCATATTTTACATATAAGTACGCTGAAGACTAAAGAGTTGCCATTAGTGTAGGAATGAGGTGAGCGTCAGGCCTCTTATTTGTGTCCAATAGCAACCCCCCAGCTGGATTCTGTGAGGTACGGTAGATTCACAACATTAGACTGTTCCAAGTTGCTGCAGGTATCTCTCCCCTAATGTCTCATATTCACACAAAAGCAACAACAAATCAATTGAAATAAAACCTTTTCATATGTTTGAATTGCCGTGATAGATTTGCAAATTTTTCTAGTGATCCACTACTGATAATAGTAATCCCTTTTATTTTTAATTTTCATTATTATTAATTGTTTTGCATTTTGGGTCACACTCGGCAATGCTCAGGGGTTACTGATCTTCGCTCAGGAATTACTCCTGGCAGTGCTCTGGAGATCATATGGGATTCCAGGAATCGAACCTGGGTTAGCTGTGTGCAAGGCAAATGCCCTCCGCACTGTGCTATCACTCTGGCCCCAGTAATCCCTTTTAAATTAGGAGTTTTATTATGACATATGAATTCACAAATCTGACTTTAGATACCGTGATAAATGTCAGAAAGATTGATCCCTCTGTTGACATTGATTTAATTGAGTAATATGTTAGGCAAGTTAATATGCAATAATGAATAACACTATGTTTTTATTTTGGAGGCGATCAAATGGGCAAGGTGGAAAGGAAATAAACAGTTTAGGGAAATGAGTTTGGTTTTATTGGGTATCTCCCAAACCAACCACCATGTTGGATATTATCTGTTTTTACATTTATTTATTTATTTATTTATTTATTTATTTATTTATTTATTTATTTATTTATGAAACCCACTTTTCAAACAAAGATTTAAAATTATAAGAGATGAAGTTGAATGACCAACGCCATTTCGTTAGATAAAAAGTCAGTGTGACATTTGGATTAGGAATCAATCCAGAACTTTTCCAGCTTAATCCTGGTGTTCCTTCCAATTTATTATAGGCTAAACATAAGACTATAAAAAAAAGTAATGAGATACTAGGAAAAGACAAGCTAAATCTACAGGTCATAATGGGGGAGAAAAGCTAGCAAACTTTTGCAGAAGAAATGATCAGGAGCCTGGAAGGTCAATGGCCACTTCCAGACAATGGCAGATGAAAATGATGAAGGAAGGAGTCCAAGCAACATAATCATATGAGGAAGGCCGAGGTGTCTGCACATGACACGCTCAGCAAACAATGAGTCATGAGAAGATAGTTGTCTGGGTGAGAAACCTTATAAGAGAATGACTGACAAATCTGATATGGCTTGCTGGTCCCTATAAAGGCCTGCTGAGAATTTTTCTGTGAATAATAGTAGCCTTCAAGGAAGAGCATTTAAGCAAGAGAAGATGATACACCACTGCTACCCCATCATAACTGTGGGCTAATACTTAAAAGCTTTACCATCCACATTACCAATCAATAAAAACTGAACTCGCAATTCAGGCACGTTACCATCAGGAGGCAGCAATTACATGAAAGCAGTTACAGATATCATAATAAATGTGAACATGCCTGACTTCTGTACTGGTTAACTGTTATTAAAGGAAAAATGAAAAGAAGCTGAAAGTGTTGACTTCAAGTGTATTTGTGAAAAATCTATTTTAATATTTAGATTATTCATATATTTATCTATAAATTATTCATATATTCAGATGCATATAAGGCTCAGGCAATTTAATAAGTAATATATATATATATATCAAAATGGAAAGGAAAGAATTTTTCACAGTGTTTTAGTATTCCACATTAAAAGTTTAATATTTCAAAGTTTCCTGAAATGAATTAACAGGGACTTCAAAGTAAAATGCAGGAATTTTATCTATTAAGGAAATTATAGCAAGGCAAAGCAGCACACAATTAATCCAATTACTTCTACTCTCTGTTGTAAAACTTTCATATGTCAGGCTCTTCAATTTTAATACTTCATCTGAGTCTGGTTTGATTGATTTTATAATACTGACTTAAGTTAGAATGTGTCATCATATCTTAAGGAGAAAAATATCAGGTGGAAAATCATAAAGCTATGAATATTAAAATTGATTTTTCTAAACCTGAACTTGGACTGTTTAAGAAAGTAAAAATGTATCAGAACAAAATTAATTTAATAAATTTAACAAATATATTAATTTGTTGATTTAAAATTAACAATTTTAAATTGTTTGTTAAAAATGAGCAAATGGAATGAGACCTCCATTAGTCTGTATCTATTTTTAGATAAAGATAAAAATGAGGGATTTTAGAGTGACCCTAAAACTAAACAGAATTAAGGTCCTTGAATTACCATATAACTCTTGAGCATACCTCAAGAGTTATATGGTAATAAGAATCTTTTCCTTTACTGTGTAGAGAATGAACATATTAAAAATATCTTTATGAGAGAGTGAGTTCTCAGTCACAATCAGGAGTCTGTGCCCCAAAGATGTGGAAAGTACTCAAGGCACAAGCTTTACCCTTTTCCTCCCTCACATGTTAAGGACAAAGAGATCTTGAGTTCTCAAAAACTAAGCCTGAATGATACTGAGAAAACTAAGTAAGGGCTAAGCCTGAATGATACTGAGAAATCAGAGGTTGGTAGAATATTGTCTAAATACAATCACCTAATTTTATTGTGTATGTCTTTGGACCAGTCAGCATTTATAAATTATATTTGAAATATGCCAGGCCAATACTGATTATAATGATATTAGAACTTCTATTTTGAAGATGAAAAACTAGGATGAAGTAAATTTAACTGCAAATGAATACAGCTGAAATTTGAACTCAGTATTTGAATCTAAAAAATAACAATGTGAGAATTTAATCAACTGTGTATACTCACAGTGTAATACCTTTCCATTTAAGAGAAGTTGGCTTTAAATAGTTGCAAGACCGACACAACGTCTTAAAATATTTCTTTGGGCAGGAAACAGAAGAGAACTAAAGGAACATTGCTTGTGACCAATGCAATTTGTCCCCCTGCAAAGCGTACGGACTCCCAAGCACCACCAGGAGTGAGTGATCCCTCAGCCAAAGCCAGGGGTAAGCCTGAGTACTGCCAGGTGTAGCACCAGAACTTCTATATGTGTATGTGCACGCATATTTGCATATCAGTATACTTCTTTAAAGATGTTGACTGCATGGTGTGGCCTAAGACCAACTCCACTATTACAGTAGCGGAAAAATTATTCTTAGGACTCATGGACCTTGCCTTACTTATTTCCTCTGTCTAACCTCTCTAGTTTGGGCTGCCCTCTTGTTCAGACTGTCACTTTCTCCTTCTTCATGCTCTAAGCCTGAATATGGGTCTCCTCTTAGGCTAAGGATCATGTCATCCAGCACCTGAGATTAAGCTGATGAGACCACATCCAGAATTGGCTGGGTGAGCTGCAGTAGAATCATTGCTCTGTGGCCTCCCATAAGAATTTCCCTCTTTGGGGCCGCAGCGATAGCCCAGTGGGTAGGGCATTTGCCTTGCACGTGGCTGCCCCGTGCCAGCCTGGGTTCGATCCCGGCATCCTATATGGTCTCCGAGCACCGCCAGGAGTAATTCCTGAGTGCAGAGACAGGAGAAACCCCTGAGCATTGCTGGGTGTGATCCAAAAAGCAAAAAAAAAAAAAAAATTCCCTCTTTACAGTCCTTGCTGACCTCACTGGTTCAGAATTCCACACTATCCACGCCACCCCAGCTCCCAGGCCACATTGCAGATATTAATTACAGATACATAGAATAAGGGAATGAAATTAAAAAAAAAAACGAGAACAGCCCTGGTCCTGTGCTATTTACCACCTTCCACTATTCCCCTTAGGTCTGAAGAACAGAGAAGAAAAGCGGGAGAAGATCAAAGAGAGGAGAAGCATCCACAAGCCCCTCCCTACCTCAGTCCTAGGCTTCTTCCTCCCTGCTCCCCCCACGTCTCACACACTCTTAACCTACATGCTTATATCACATATCCTTACTAGCCCAAAATCTTCACCAACATCTCCCTGCCAGCCTAGGAGAGATTTCTCCTCTTCCCTCTCCAATTTGTAGAAAACCTGTCTTGAACTGCACTCTTTTCCACATGGTCAGAAGATTAAGAGATATATAATAACTATTCAAACTTCTGGGGAACTATCCCAGACCCCCACGTTGGAACTCATGTTCTTCCCAACAAGGGAGGGAAAAGACAGCACAGTATAACCAGCAGTCATAAGAAACATGTTTTGAATCTATAAGATAAAGTGAATTATTAAATGATCCTATTTACTTAATCTGCTCTGCTCAACCCAGTAAGCCTGGTAGCCTCTCTTTATATCAAAATACCTATGAGAAAATCTATTTGCATGTCTAAATGAATTAGAAATGGCCATCAGAGCACAGAAATTAAAACATTAAAGAATTTCAATACAGAAAAATATCCATTTAGATTTTTGGGAGTTTGAATATTTTTCAGTCCTCTAAATATGAATATGATGACTGAATACAATGTTCATGAAGAATGAACTAGTTCCTGAGGCCCCATTCACTCTCAATGGAACAAACATCTCTGAATGCAGCAGTTATGTGTACCTAGGTCGAGAAATCAACATGATGAATGACCTAAAACCTGAGCTGCACAGGAGGAAGAGAGCGGCATGGAATGCCTTCAAAGGCATCGAAGAAATAGCTAAAAGGACAAAGAACCTCCAGCTCTGGGCACATCTCTTTGACTCCACCATTCTCCCTGCATTAACATATGCCTCAGAGACCTGGGCCCTATGAAAGCAGGATGAGAATGCTATTCGGGTCTCCCAGAGAGGAATCGAAAGAGCTATGCTTGGAATATCACGCCTCACTCAAGTGAGAGAAGGAATCGGAGTTCTGACCTCCGTCGCTATTCCAGAATCAGGGATGCTGTCTCGTTTGCCAAGGCATCGAAAATCAGATGGGCTGGACATGTTATGTGATTTGGAGACAACCGCTGGACTAGAGCCATTACCGACTGGATCCCACGGGATGTCAAAAGATCATGTGGCCGCCCACCTACAAGATGGTCAGACTTCCTTGTCAAGACACTGAAGGAATGTTTTGAGGCTCTTCATATTCCTGAATCAACCAGATGCCATTTGGCTACAATGGCTCGTGATAGGGTCCAATGGAAATGTTACTGGTGCCCGCTTGAGCAAATCAATGAATAACGGGATTCAAGTGATCAAGAAGAAATATGAATATGAGTAGGAATTAAGAGAACCACTTGTTTCATTAAACCGCGTCAATGTAGCAATCCATAGGACTTTTTAATGTAGTACCTGGAAAAAGGAATCTTTGTCAGTTTATTCTCTCATCAAAGGGTTCATCTTTCAGTCTCAGTCTACCGAAGCTTCTAGCTGCAGTCTCACATTAAAGCATCATGCAGCCCCATGTGAAAGCCCCAAAGATGTTTGAATACATCAAGAACCCACAGTTCAGTTCATCTTTTGTGGCCCTGGTTGAAATTCAAATGTATGTCTAACCTTTCTCTCCTCGCTTCTTCTTTGTCCTATCGATGTGGTCCTTGAGCTGGATACGGACCTGTCTCTCATTAGGTTGGTCTCGGATAAATGGATGCTTCATCAGTTGTTCTGTGGCTGGTCTCTGACTGTGATTCTTCACCAAGCAGCTCTCAATAAATGACTGAAATTTTTTTTGACCTGCCAGACAAAGCAGATGGACCCACAGATAAGATGGGATTCCAAAGAGAAGGAAATTTTTGCTTTCTGAAATGCTAGAAATATTAAAAAAAATTAGTCCATTCAGGCATCAACCATTCACAAAATATGTCCCCACTTATTTTGCGCAATGGAACCCAATAGCATCAAGATCATCCAAACCCCACTGAGGCAAAATACAGTTACTGCATACATGAGAATATCTGGGCACAGCTTATACGCAGTTGCACACAGGGAAGCAAGTGGAATGAGAGAAGGGATAGATAGAGGGAGGTCTACTGGAACTATTCAGAGGAAAGGACAGTTCAGAGAGGGAAAAATAAGAAAAACGTGAACCAGGAGCCAGGAGCCAGACTCTACAGAGGGGACACTGAGACAAGTTGCCTCAATGAGGAAGAAAATTCCTGCTTGGATAAAGCAAAACCAAGGCTGAAATGGTTATGGGATTGCAGAAATCAGCAAGATTCTTATACAGTAGACTGATACTTTTTTTTTTTTTTTTTGCTTTTTGGGTCACACCGGTGACACTCAGGAGTTACTCCTGGCTCTGAACTCAGGAACCACTCCTGGCGGTGCTCGGGGGACCACATGGGATGCCGGGAATCGAACCCGGGCCGGCACTGGCCGGCTGCGTGCAAAGCAAACGCCCCACCCGCTGGGCCACTGCTCTGGCCCTAGACTGATACATTTAAGGACATATTTTTAATTTTTAAATTAATTTTGGGGGGCCCACACCCATTGGTGCCCGGGAGGGTTACTCCTGGAGATGTGCACTCAGTAATTACTCCTGGCAGATTTGGGAGACCATCTGGGACACCAGGCATTGAACCCAGGTCAGCCACGTGCAAGGCAAATGCCATACCTGCTGTACTATCACTCTGGGCTCATGGCACATATTTTTTATACTGCCAGTTTTCAAATCATTTGTTGAACTTTGCTTCTTTAGGAATAGAACGCATATGTATGTTTGCTATCAACAGAAGGACTTGGAAACTGAAGTTTAAGGGGCTAAGTTCATGCCAAGAAGGAATGTTATCTCTCTTTAGAAAGGCACTAGGTTCACAAAGATAAGCCCTCTGCAAAACACACACGAGGACAGACAGAGCTCACTGATTAAGGACTATTAAGGCAGCAAATCTACAACGTGGTAGAAATTAGTGATGGACTTTTAGCTATGATTCATGAGTTGGATATGTGTGCTGTTACTAAAAGTTACAATTGTCCAGCATTATAAATATTAAGTTCACGACTACAGAAATTGTTCACAACTCTAAGGCATGCTCCAAGGGTTCTCCATTGACAGCACATCGTATTATTCTAAGAGACTGTTGAACCTTAGTCATCTTCCTCATCTTCATCCGCCTGGCTAGTGCTCACCCCTGCTCAGAACTTAAGTCATGTGGTGCTCTCTATCTCCCTCCTGTGGAATGTTATGAAATGACACGAGCAGCTCCCAGCAGTGAGTCTTCATCCAGAGTCCCTACAGACCTTGCATACATTTTTCAGGCATGTGAGGCTCCTCACCACTCTGGAAAGAATGTGAGCAAGTTCTTCAAGACTCAGATGTGAGAGAGCACTCATATAGACACCATCTCTGTATCAGCTCAAGTCAAAAAAAGTTTCTCACCAAAATATTGAATTCTTGCTCTTTTTTTCTCTCTCTAAATATTTAAGCTATGTTTGAATTTCTCAATGATATTTATTTATAGAGGTCAAACTACCCTTGGGGTCATCCAAAGATGAGTCATGATTTGCTGCACTGGGCTAAAAAATATGATGACAGGATGGATACTTATGCACCTTCTTGTGAAATTCTCTATCTAAGCCAAATGCCTAAACCAAATGCCTGGATCATCTTAGTATCAATTTAACTGCCCTTCTGCGATTGAAGAAGGAATGAATCCATGAAGTGTTACCAGAATGAAAGTTCTGTGTTATGACTACTTTCAGACCTGTGCTTGTGAGACAGAGATGACACTACGAGACCAAATGGAGGGGCCGGAGTGATAGTCCAGTGGGTAGGGCGTTTGCCTTGCACGCAGCCGGCCCATGCTGGCCCAGATTCGATCCCCGGCATCCCATATGGTCCCATGAGCACTGCCAGGAGTAACTCCTGAGTGCAGAGCTAGGAGTAACTCCCTGAGCATTGCGGGTGTGACCCAAAAACAAAAAAAAATGGTATTTAATACATTTCTTTGTCAGATTAATCTGACAATACTATGTAGCGTAGATGCAAGAGCAACTAAGGAGAGATTTGGCAAAAGAAAAATAATAAGCTAACAACCTATAGTGAAATAATGTGCTCCTCTAAGGAATAAACAGAAGAGAATGAGGTTAACCTACATAAAGAAAAAGACAAACTCCATACTCCTCTGCACTTTTCCAGGTTAAAAACAACAGTGTGAGGCAAAAACAAAAACACATTAAAACAAAGTTATGAAATAATCACAAGGCATGAAAATGCTTTTCCTGCATAGAACTAGAGGAAAATACTCTTTTCTTCACTTTTATAAGGTGTCCAACATGAACTAGGAGTAACAGATAAAAGGAATTACACAAAATTTAAAACAAGATCCAGATGTAATTTACTGTACATTCTATTTTCAAATAATGACACCCGAAAAGGCAGAGATGTTTCCAAAGAAAGAGTGTTCAAGACATCTGCAGACCTAGTGGAGTCCATCTTCCAGAGTCTCTCCCACAAAGACAAAAGGAAAGATAACTCAGAATTACAGGACAGTTCCAGCAATCGAACTCCAGGGTAGTGTTGACTCCTATGTTTCTTCAAAGGGCACTTGAAATTTTTTTGTTTTTGCTTTAGGGCCACTGGCTATGCTCAGGGATCACTTCTGGTGTGGTTCAGGGGACCATGTGAAGTGAGGGTGATCAAATTGGGAGCTGTATGCTTGCAAAAATGTAAGCAGAATAATTTTGTATGATGTCCTCAGTCCCTTCAGATGGTGCTTTCTTTTTCCTACATTTCCCCTTTATTTACATACCATGACTTACAATGTAGTTTACGGTACAGTTGTTGTGGGCATTCAATGTTCCACCACCAATGCCAGCTCCAGAGTGACATTCCCTCTACCGTGACCCCCATATGCCCAACCACCCTCAATGCCTACCAAAAGGTACTTTTTTTTTTTTGCTTTTTGGGTCACACCCGGCAATGCTCAGGGGTTTCTCCTGGCTCTGCACTCAGGAATTACTCCTGGCGGTGCTCGGGGATCATATGGGATGCTGGGGATCGAACCCAGGCCGGCATAGGCTCGCAGCGTGCAGGCAAACGCCCTACCCACTGGGCTATTGCTCCGCCCCCAAATGGTACTTTTAAAGGAAAGATGTTCACATAACTTTTAAGAGGACAATTTGAGTCCTATTTACGTTAGTGTAACCCCCCAAACTTAATTATATTAATTAAAAATAAATGCACCTCATCTATGTTGAACATCATCTGACTATTTGCTGAGCTGTCTAATGTGTTTACGATACTCTTGTAAAACTTTGCCTAAATCTCTGCTGCCAATAATTTAGGTCTTTTTCTCTAAATAATTGTCAACGATTAATAGTACAAGATTCCCAGGGTTGGCACAAAGAAATAAATGTTCAGGATTGGTGCTTGTGTTGTAGGCAGGCAGACAGGGGGCGCCACATGGCAATAAATTCCTAAAGAAGAGCTCCAGAGCCACACCTGATTGAAAGCCGGAAACCAGACTTGATGGGACCATTATCAACAATAGACCCTGGAGGAAGGAAAGGCCAAAAGGAATGTGTAAATCTCCTGAGGGAGATGAATCATCCTTCCTGCCCAGCACCCAGCTCACAGAAGACCACTCCCAAAGTCTACTCCCCTTGGCAACGGGGCCCTAGCAACCAAGGTTGAAGCCCCATATGGGAGTAACTTGGGGAGAAATCTATAAAAGCTGTCCTGAACAAAGGACAGCGCCACATGCTGCCTGGGCTCACATGTTGCATGCGCGCGCATGCTGCCTGGGTACACATGCCGCCCGCGCACATGCTGCCTGGGTGCACATGTTGCCTGCGTGCACATGCTGCCTGAGCACGCGTGTGTTGCCCGCATCTCCCCTCTTGAGATGTGTACTCTCTCTCTTACTCGCTCTCCGCCTTTGGAGCAGCCCGCGTTCTCCCTTGAGCGCGTTACTCTTTTCCTTTCTTTCTCTCCTCCCCCTCACCTAAACCTCCTCAATAAAACCTATTTTACTTCACTGCTCGTCGACTCCTGAAAATTCTTTTTCTGCGAGGAAGACAAGAACCTTGAGGCAGACCTGGGTAAGGCCTAGGACTGACTTTCCTTTCCTGCAAAGAGCAATTCCTCGCTCCAGCCTGAGTCCGTGGCTCCCGAGAAACCTCGGGTGGTGGGGATCAACTCCCGTGCCTAGAGATCAAGCGGACCTCAGGCGTGGCTTGACGGCCACCTCGTGGGGCTGGTGGGGCTCAGGCCCCACGCCGTGTCAGGGGCTCATCGCAGACTTTATCAGTCCTTAGCCTGCCCAGCGGGTCCCGGGTGGCAGAGGCGGCTGGGGAGAAAGCGACCATCTCTCTCCCCTTCCGGCCTCACATAAGTCACCCGTGGGGTCCACCTGCAACATTTTGGCGACCGCGGCAGGACGGTGCAGTGAAGTCCCCCCAGAAGGAGGGTAATCCTTGAAAAATCTGCGTAGAAGGTATGCTCCCTTGGAAATCTCTGGGGGACGGGGGAGGAATGTGATAACCTCTGTGTGAGTGAGTGTGTGTATGAGCACCCTGATGGGTCCTCCTATCAGGCGTGAGTCTGTGGCTCCACGACCGGCACCCTTAAGGTCCCACAAAGGTTACGGAGCCCGAGTGGGCTGTCTGCTACGAAGAACATATGGTCTATGGTGGCGCTGACATAGAGGTCGGCCGCAGGGTCACAACTGCTGAGTCCACTACGGCTAAGTTCTTCACCGGTAGACAAGCAACTGAATGGTCTCTGTAAAGAGGCGCCCTCCTTTGTCTGTCTCGCGTCACCTATCACTGTGGGAGGGTGGGAGGAAACCCACTAGTGAAAGATTCTAGAAAACCAAATTACAGCTAGCAGTCCCCTTTCTCTCTCCTCGTCCCAGAATAACATAGGGAAGAAAACCGGCTAGGATTAAAAAAAACACCAGGAGGTCAATTAGAACCTAAATGAGGCCTCTAGCAGCTTTAGCCCCAGGCAAAGAAAAAAAAAAGGGTAAAAGGCAGCAAGGCAAAACCCAGTGGAAGGCCCAGAAAACTAAGCCAAAGCAGCAAGGCAGAACCCAGTAAGGGACCCAGTAAATATCGCCAAGGCAGAAATTAAAATTTATTAAGAAGTCCAGCAAATGGCAGAAAGGCAGAAAACTTAAAACCTAATGAAAGATGCAGCAATGTCAGCAAGGTTGAAGAAGGCAGCAACCAACTAAGGCAGAACTTTTCCTCTATCTCTTGGAAACCCACGACAGGCTGGTCCGGCTCACACCGCAGGTCGTGGTCGTGGTGGATGCCCGGGAAGGCCCCAGGGACGCTTGGGGTAACTCAGAGGTCACTTATGGAGACGTCCATGGTCAAAGTGGACCCCTGACTTCTCCTCGGGGCTGGGGGCTGCAACACTGCGCCCCCTCCCGCGAGTGTTTCTCCTCGGGGCTGGGGGCTGCAACCCCTCCCCGCGAGTGTTTCTCCTCGGGGCTGGGGCGCGACGCGGCGCCCCCCTCCCGCGAGTGTTTCTCCTCTGGGCTGGGGGCTGCAGCGCTGCGCGCCCTCCCGCGAGTGTTTCTCCCGGGGCTGGGGGGCTGCGGCGCTGCGCCCCCTCCCGCGAGTGTTTCTCCCCGGGGCTGGGGGCGCCGCTGCGCCCCCCCGCGAAGTGTTTCTCCTCGGGGCTGGGGGCTGCGGCGCTGCGACCCCTCCCCGCGAGTGTTTTCTCCTCGGGGCTGGGGGCTGCGGCGCTGTGACCCCTCCCGCGGAGTGTTTCTCCCTCGGGGCTGGGGACTGGAACCCCTCCCCGCGAGCGGTTTTTTGCATTAAGAGTTTTGCCAAGGAATCATCCTGTTTTAGTTCTTTCCTTCTTTCATAGGTTGCTGCCAAAATACTTAAAATATGGGAAATTCTGCCTCTATACCCAAGGAGTCCCCCTTGGCTTGCCTGTTGAAACACTGGAAGGACCTACAACTAGAATGTCTAAGCAAGGCACGGCTCAAAGACCTTTGTAACAAATCGTGGCCTAACTATAAACTAGAACACGGGGAAAAATGGCCAGTGAATGGTAGCTTGCAATACAACACCATCTTGCAGCTAGATCGCTTCTGCAAGAGGCAAAGGAAATGGGATGAAACCCCTACATTCAAGCCTTCATGGCACTGTATCAAGCCTCAAAGGAAAGGGCGGCCGGCATCTTCTATGCGGATGCTACAGGGGAAAAAAGAACCAGAACCAGATCCCATAGACGACATTCTAATGATGTTTCCTCCACACGGAGGTCCGTTTGGACCCCGGGGGGCCTCAGTCCCTTTGAGGGGGGCCGCTGGCCCCGCCGCTGGCACCGGCTCAGGCTTTGCTACCGCTGCCGCCGCTGCCGCCTCCGCCTCCGCAGCCGCTGGCTCAGGCTCAGCCGCTGCTACCGCCGCAGCCTCTGTACCCTACTGTGCCCCCGGTGTCGGCTCCCTCCCTGCCGCTGGCTCCCCTAAAGTCCGTAAAGACTCAAGAAGTCTGGGCTGGTACCGGTCACGCCTCCCTGCCTAAACTATCCCCGGCAATCCGAGGCTCTTCTAGCCCAAGGTCTCCAAGCCCTAGGACCCCCAAAAAATCGCAGGAGTACCAAAGAGGCGCAGCTCCTCCCCAGAAGAGACCAGTGCAGAGGAGAGTAGTAGCAGAAGAGCTCGCACAAACCGCAGGGGAGGTAAGGGGTGCAGTCTCTCCTCAGAAGACCAGGCTGGTCCAAAAAAAAAAGTTATTAGCAAAGGAGCTCACAAACATCATAGGGAAATTAAAGAGCACAGTTCCTCCTCAGAAGACGAGGCTGGCGCAGGAGATAACTGCAAAAAAAAAAAAAAATCTGCTGCCACTCCAAAGAAACTTTAAAACGTCTCCCTCCCTCAAAAACTAGTCTAACAGGGCACTCAAGTAAAGTCTCTTACCACCCAAAACCAGAAAAAATTCTTCCTCTAAGAGAAGTGCCAAATGGGGAGGGAGGAATAGTAAAGGTTCACGTACCTTTCACCATGGGCGACCTACACCGATGTAAGCAGCAGCTAGAAAGGTTTTGGAAAAATCCCTCAAAAGAAATTTCAAACTCTAACTTTTAACTTTAAGTTCACCTGGGATAATGCACAAATAGTTCTGTCCAATTGCTGCACCCCAGAGGAAAAAACACAAATTATAGCAGCTGCGCAGGTTCATGCAAACGAGCTCCATGCAACTAATAGAGACCTCCCCGTGGGTTTCACGGCAGTTCCCCTAACAAACCCTGGGTAAAATTACCAAACTGAAAAGGGAAGAAAAATGCGGGATTACATGATTAACTGTCCAATAGCGGGGATAGAAAAGTGTGTTACTAAGGCCGTGAATTATAATAAGCAAAAGGTACTTGCAGGGAAGCCCACTGCCCACTGTGGTCTAACGCAGCTCAGGCATCTATCTATCTTTCCCCAAGGTCAGGCCGAGCAGGGTGTGCTTAGAGCTGAGCTTCTTGTCATTCCAAACCTGCTGGACCCACCAGGAGTTCCCCTAGGGGAAGTGGCTGGAAAAAGCTGGCAGAGTGAAGGTCCAAGCGCCCTTCTCAATAAGCTTCAGTGACACAAGCAGCTAGGGACATTTTGGGGAGATCCTTCAAGTTTATAAAGAAGGTTCAATTTCTAACCTTTGCTTTAAGTTCACCTAAAATGGCTAATAATTTTGTCCAATTGTTGCATGCAAAAAGCAAAAACACACCAGGACCTGCGCAGATAAGCACTGGCTGCTAACCTTAATTACCGGTAGGCTTAACAGCAGTTTTTCCTTAACAGGTCCAGTACAGAATTATCAAATCAAAGAAGGCACAAATGTAGTAATTAATTTCAAAAGGGTATTAATGCAGTAATTCAATTTACAGGTTTTTACAGCCTAACCTGTCCTTACTAACATCTATCTCCAAAAACTGTACATCGTAACTAATTTTAACTTTCTTTACTATGCCTCTCTTTACTATGCCTCTAGTTAGCAAAGGCCACTAAGGTGCATTCAGAACTTGGAACTAGAAATTAGGAACTAAAAAAGCTAAACTCAAAACTACAGCTAAAAACAGTAGCATTAAGTTTACAACTTAATTCGGCCATAATCTAGGTGGCCGGTTTTTTCAACAAAAGCTCTTGACCCATGCTTCATGTAAAAGACAGGCAGGGGACAGAGGCTGGTGCAGGCTGAAAAATGTAGGGCGAGGTCCCAATCGGCCGAGCAGGGCTATTTGCCCTGGGGACTGCCCTTCCTTTCTCAGTCTATCAGTTTCCTCTACCCTTCCAAAAGGGTCAAATCATAACTAAAAATAAATCAATCAACTGTATATGTGTATGTGTGCACGTGCGTGTGTGGTGGCCACCAATTGTTTGCATTTGTCTTGTCTGTGTAAAACATTGAAGTGTTAAATAAACCAAGTTAAAATCAAAAGCAAACTGTTAAGCCAGGGATAGGCCATGTGTTCTAAACTAAGGGTTAAGCAGGAAAAAATCAACGTGCTCAATCTAAGTCTTATGGTAAGGGGTTAAAATATATAATTGTAAAACCTTTTTAAGGGTTCCTAATGCCTAAAATTCTCTCAGCTGCAAAACTTGTGCTGTTAAAAAGGGGGTAAAAGCTAAAGTCAAAAGCAGGAAAAAATAAAAACTTTGTAAAATTGTGCAAAGCTTTACCTTATAAACCTTAGTCAAATTCTAATAAAAAATTAGGCTGTTTTCAAAATTAACTAAGGTACAAAAACTGTTGTAATTAAGTCAAGAAAATCTTGTGTTTCACAAAAGTTGGTTCAAATGCCGTATGTTAATATGTCTACATATTTTTTTATTTCTGTAATGGGGTTATCTCAAGATCTCAGTCTGATAAATCTGAAGCCACAGCATTATGCCTTAAAGGCTTCTAAGGTAAAATTCCAGAGCAGCCTCAGGGCTAAAGAAAGTCAGCCACATTCAAGGAGCCAGGAATGTTTCTTTCAATTTGTGGCTTCTAAACATAAAAAATTTAAAATGTGCAAAGTAAATAACAGCAATCAGTTTTTCTTTTTCAGGCATTGTTTAAATTAATGCTTTTAAAGTAGCTTGACATGCTAAATAAAAATAATTAGCAACGTGTTTCCAAACTTCTTGAAAGATCAGGTACTAAGCTCTGTAAAATAAGGAAGTTAATACCTTTAGGGTGTAACTATAAGGAGTCTAAATAATGCATTTTAAGTAACAGAAAGATAATGGATGGAAATGTCTGTGGGAAAAAGGAAGGAATTCTGCTAAAGTGAAGGCTCGTTTTTGCAAAAAGTTACAAAATAGAATGAATGTAAAAGAATGTGTAGAAGGTCAGAGAATGTTAAGTAAACTATAAAACTCTTTTCTAAAGTATCTCGTTGGTAAGATCTATGAAAAAAATATTAAACAGATGGTATAAACTCCTGTTACAGTGCTCCTAAAAAACTGGTAATTAAAATTTTGTTCAACATAAAGTTAAATAAGTTACACAAAATACTGTTAAACTGTCTGCTCTATTTCAACAAAACTTTATGCTTCTTTTAAGCAGTTCCAACAGCAAATTGGTGTATTGCACTTCATTGTGAGTAAAGTGTAATATATGCTTTTCTCTCTTTACACCTTCAGTACGTCTTTTAATGTTTTATGACACTATGTTGGTTTGCATAAACTCAAACAAAATATTTCCTCTCTGTAATAGGGCCTAGCCCTCATGCAGACAGGAAAGTCAGTATGGGACCCCAAGGCCCTCTTCCAGGGAAAACAAAAGTCAAAGAAATTGGTCTAAATGACAGAAGCATGCAGTTATCACAGCTACAGCTGCAAGTACCCTACAAACCTCAGGGAGACCCTAGAGGCAGGCCAGCTGAAGGAAGAACCGGAAATCATCTCTGCTGTGAGGAACGAGAATCTGCCAATCTGTGGTGACTAACAACTGCCTGGGCCATACAACAAGGAGGACTGCTGCAGTAGGGAATGGCTTCAGCCCCAAAGAGGGATGTTGTCATGCTCTGCTCAACCCAGTGGAAGAGGCCCAAGGTCACCTGTAGCTCATCATGGAACATAATCTTCATGGCCAAGCCTGGGGTAGCCCTAACGTGACAGGTAAAAACATTAAAATACCATGATTGGTGTTTGCCTGCTCTGTCTTAGCCAATTCCCAAAACTTCTTAGTAGTGATGGGGTACCCTAAGTGGAGAGTTCTCCAGTTTTGTTGTGTTTATGCAAAAGAACAAGTCAGGTTTATAAAGTCATTTGGCAAATTTAAAGCGAAGGTGAAGAGAAAACCATATTTCTATAACTTTTGTAAAAATCAAATTCTAGCTACAAAAGGCAATTAAATAAATGTATGTATCCAAATAGGCTTAATTTAAAAGGTACCCTTGGATAATCCAAATAGAACTTGCTTTACTAACTGTGAGTAATCAGCCTAGTCTAAAAGGAAACTCAAGTTATACATGTCATCGGTCCAACCAGCAACATCAGCTAAAAGGCAAATGTACTCTAAAGTCTGCTAATAAGCCAAAAGTCTTCAAGTTAGCATCCAAACTGGTTAAGTGTTCGTTCTCAGTTCATAAAAACTGTAGTAAATAACAACCGTCCATAAAAAGGGACTAAACAGGGCAGTTAAAATAAACTCAACTGTGCTTCATGTGTCAGAGATTAATCTTAAAAATTGGCAACTTAAGTTCATGTAAATGCCCAAAGGTTCAAAATATAGTTATCTATTCGTTCCTATTAAAACCTTCAGTGAAAGAATTAAAGTTTTTCTATGTTGTACAAAAAGCCAAAGAGGTGGCTGGTGTTTCTACCTTAACATTGATGTTTTCCATCAGCAGCAAACCACTCTGCCCTCACTAGGGCAAAAAGGGACCTTTGCACTCCTTCAGGGTCTAATCATTTCAAAGTAATGTTTCTTAGCCTAATTAATCTGGTCTTTGTCTTGCAGATAAACAACTTCAGGAATCTAACCTTCATTCATTGCCTGGGCCCCATTTAAACTAAGGTAGTAAGAAGATTTCACCCCTTGTAGGCAGGGTCTACAAGCCCCTCTTGTCAGCAGGAAGCAAATACAGAAGACGGACCTCCAACCACTTTCCCCTTAAAGATTTAAGGGGGTGAAATCTCTAGGGGGATTGTTGTAGGCAGGCAGACAGGGGGCGCCACATGGCAATAAATTCCTAAAAGAAGAGCTCCAGAGCCACACCTGATTGAAAGCCGGAAACCAGACTTGATGGGACCATTATCAACAATAGACCCTGGAGGAAGGAAAGGCCAAAAGGAATGTGTAAATCTCCTGAGGGAGATGAATCATCCTTCCTGCCCAGCACCCAGCTCACAGAAGACCACTCCCAAAGTCTACTCCCCTTGGCAACGGGGCCCTAGCAACCAAGGTTGAAGCCCCATATGGGAGTAACTTGGGGAGAAATCTATAAAAGCTGTCCTGAACAAAGGACAGCGCGCACATGCTGCCTGGGCTCACATGTTGCATGCGCCGCGCTATGCTGCCTGGGTACACATGCTGCCGCACATGCTGCCTGGGTGCACATGTTGCCTGCGTGCACATGCTGCCTGAGCACGTGTGTTGCCCGCATCTCCCCCTCTTGAGATGTGTACTCTCTCTCTTACTCGCTCTCCGCCTTTGGAGCAGCCCGCGTTCTCCCTTGAGCGCGTTACTCTTTCCTTTCTTTCTCTCCTCCCCCTCACCTAAACCTCCTCAATAAAACCTATTTTACTTCACTGCTCGTCGACTCCTGAAAATTCTTTTTCTGCGAGGAAGACAAGAACCTTGAGGCAGACCTGGGTAAGGCCTAGGACTGACTTTCCTTTCCTGCAAAGAGCAATTCCTCGCTCCAGCCTGAGTCCGTGGCTCCCCGAGAAACCTCGGGTGGTGGGGATCAACTCCCGTGCCTAGAGATCAAGCGGACCTCAGGCGTGGCTTGACGGCCACCTCGTGGGGCTGGTGGGGCTCAGGCCCACGCCGTGCAGGGGCTCATCGCAGACTTTATCAGTCCTTAGCCTGCCCAGCGGGTCCCGGGTGGCAGAGGCGGCTGGGGGAGAAAGCGACCATCTCTCTCCCCTTCCGGCCTCACATAAGTCACCCGTGGGGTCCACCTGCAACACTTGGAGTCTTTGGCAGGCAGAAGTGCATCACCAGTGTAATTGAATATCTTCCAGATACTTTCTGTTTCCATACTAAATTGTGTGAGAATTAAAAACAGCTGCAATTAATTATATTAATAAGTAGAATCAGCTAAGCCAGAAGTTTTTGTTACTCATCAAACTCTTGAATGCAATTTCATCATCACTTTCTAATTGTGTAACTTAAGGCAATTTACTAAACTTCTCTGTGCGTTTTCCCTGTATGCAAGTAAAGACATTATTAGTATTATTAGTACTAAAATTTTGTCTTTATAATTAAATGGGCTGATTTATATAAAGCATGTAGAACCTTGCATGTTAGTTGATGAATGCTGTTGTTGTAGTTGTTTCAAATATTGTTGCTTTTACCTTGATGGCAATGTCCCATCTACCTCTGTCCAGCATTAGCCTTAAAACCAGGCATACTTGTCCCTGCAGCTGGGGGGCAGAATCTTGAATGCATGTTCCCCAGTTCTGCTGTACACAACATGTCCTTGAATAAATTATGTTCAGTCTAAGTCATTTTATTATAACTGTGACAAGGAAAATATATCCTAGTCAATGTAGACCATGAAGATATTGCTTAATTGCCTGCTTTCATTATCTGTTGTTTTGCTTAAGCAGCACTTTTCTAGAATTTACTGCCAATATTAAGTGAGGTCTTACTGTAATGTGTTCTTTAGGAGAATATTTCACATAGACTTGGATTAGATATACTAGGAGGAAGAGTCAAATGCACTATTATCTCCAAAAGGATTATTGTTTTAAAGGTTAATTAGAAAGTCAGAATAGCTATTTTGGTGTTATTTTTAATGGAGTCCAAAGTTACACTACTATTGGCAAATTCAATTATTTGCAGTATTTTCTGACTTTTTTTTTTTCTAACATCATTATTTTACTTAGATCACAGATACACAAAGAGCTTTGCCATTTCCTTTTTGTTGTTGTTGTTGCTTTGTTACTTGTTTTGGAACCATGCTTGGTTGTGCTTAGGAACTTAGTCCTAGCTCTGTACTTGGGGATCACTCCTGGTGATGCTCAGAAGACCATACGTGGTGCCAAGGATCAAACTTGGGTCCGTTGTATGCAAAGCATGTGCCTTACTGTATTCTCAGTGCCCTCTGCCATTTCTTAAGACAAATGTGCTTGCCAACCAGTAAGAATCAGGGTTGGTATTTCATAGGACAGGGGAGTGGCTATAAGCAAAGAGGGGTTCCAGATTGGTTTTAGGCCTGGTGAATCTGGGGCTTGGGGCAAGACTTAACCTTCCTATGCCTCTCATCTCTATCTGCAGCAAGCTACAGTTCAGACAGGGATAAACAGTTGTCACCTTTCTAATCTCAATCACACTCTTTGTTTCTGTGAAATCCTCAGATTTAAAGAGCCTTTCAAAAGATAAAGAAAAATCAACATATGCCATCTTTTGCAGGAACAATGTTATCTCATTCTTCTCAAACTCCTGGAGAGCTGCAGGACTTAATGTTTGCAGGTCAGAGGGAAGAGGTACAAGAGGAGGAAATTTTCCACTGGTGACTGTTTATCCAGGTGAGACAGATCCATTCATGCACAAGCAGGAAAGGAAATGGGATTCCCAGTTAACTGTTTGTTAAGGCTTTTAAATAACTGTAGAGGAGGGAATTATGGCTTCCCCCACCCCCCCAGGTCCCAAGGCCCCAGGCTCAAGGGACCTCCGATGGATTCCATAGCCTTAACACCTGTCTACAGAATAAAGAGCAAGGTCAGAGGTTCCTGAAGGTTGCTGGTTACTTTGTTTCTCAGCTGGAATCTCTCTCTTGGGTCCTCCGGCCCTCTCTGGGTGGTTTCTCCCTGCAGGCTGTTCTCTCTTTAGGGTCAGTGCAGGCTCCTCTCTGCAGGGGCCTCTCTCTTCCTGATGTCTCCCTTCAGGGCTTCATGCTTCAGGTCCCTCCCCCCCAGGACGTCTCCTTTCAGGACCTTTTTCCTTAGGTCCTTTCTGCTCCGGGCTTTTCTCTTCAGGGCCTCTTTGCTCTTGACTCCTAGGCTATGGCCCTATCTTATTTCCCCTAGTTACCTTGTTTCAGTCTGTTACTATGATTTCCTGTTTCTCTAAATTTCTACCTAATTCTTTCAGTTCCTCCCAGTTGCCCTGCTGTGGTGTTCCTAATACTCTGTAGCTCTGAAGCTCAGTAGCCCTGAAGTGCTGTAGCCCTGAAGCGCTATAGCCCTGGAGCTTTGGTGCCAGCCCTCCGGCTCAGAAACCAGGACTTGTGGCTCTGGTGCTGGCCCTCAGGCCTAGGCAACAGAGGCTGCTGCTCTCTCAGTCCAGAAGCACCCCCCGCCACTCCCCTCCATACTCTCCTGGGGCCCCTATTTATAGTCTCTGGCCAGGTTCAGAACCCTGGCCTCAACTGTCACAACAGACCTTTGAGAGGCTAGTTCTGTTCTTTAAGAGGGGAAGCCCCGCATTCCACAACTGTTTCATTGCTTTAGCTGACACGGAGTTGTAGGGCAAGAGTATCCTTGGTGTCCTATGCTTCAACTGAAGGTACAAACTTCCCGGGACATAATTACAAATTGCTGGCTATGGACATGAATGGAGCCGTGGCACATGCCTGCTTCTGCACTGAGGTTGGAGAGGCAGCACACGCATTGGAGAAAACAGGCCAGGTATATTTTCCTCCCAGGAGGAAAGAGGCAAAGAGCAGTGAATCTGTCCTCTGCAAGTACTTGAAGGTACAAGGGGAACAATTCACCTAAGAGACAATTAGAATTCATTCTCTCTCACTTTAGCCTCTAACTAAAGAGACTAAATGATGCTTAGAGAAAAAATGTGGGCGATAACCCAAAAAGTAAATGGAGACTGCACAGCTGTGCGTAAGGGGGCTTTACACACCTGAGCCTCAATCCTTTATCAGACAGCTGACCTAAAACATCTATTTGGCACGGTTGTGAGTAAATTAGAACGTGTCCGTGTCCATATGTTTGTCTTTATTTGGGACAGGGTTAGACCAAATCCATCAGTACTTGGGGACCGCCTCCTGGGTACTGTGCTCAGGGGTTGCTCCCAGTGGTGCTGGGGACCACACAATGCCAGGACTCCGACCCTGGGTCTTCTGTATGTGAGGCACATGCTCAGTCCACCGAGCTCTCCTTCCCTATATTAAATTCAGGCACACTTATAAATTACTGAGTGTATAGTATACTTAAATCTTACATGCCTGCTACATTTCCATTATTAGTGAGAAAAGATCTTTCACTGAACACTTAACGATGAAGATTTTTGAAACTGTTCTCTGCCACACTGTGCTCCATGATGGTATAGATACTGAGAACAATGCACTTCATCTGCTATCACATTTTAGTAGAGAATAGATGAATATTGAAAGAGAGCAGCTACCCCCGTCACCAGCAGGGCAGGCCTACTCATGGAAAGTTACCAATGTAGGGCCTAAGTGACCTTTCATCCTGCTATCTACAGAAGGCCCAGAACAAATTCCTGTTAGAGGTTAGGGAGACCCCCGCCCAGAACCTGCTATCTGCCCTGAATTGCCTGAACTGCATTCCTACACAGAAGCATAGCCGTTGCTGACCTACAAAGTGATTGGCTGCCTGCGTGCAGACCTTGATGTAATATTTTAAATCTGTTGAATGGTTATGCATGGGCTTTTCTGTAGCGGCGGAACTATCTCTTAAAAGATCCTCCCTGGAAGGGCTCGGGCTCTTACTTGCTGACTGCTTGTGGTCATGCTATGAGCCCTGGTATACTCGAATAATATTAATAAAAACCCTTGCTTTTGCATAGGACTCGGTCTCTCAGAGTTTTCCTTGGTAGGTGCGGCATTCTGAGGCTCCCAGTCAGTCACGCCATCGGGTGGCCAACTCTTTCAAATACAAAAAACTTTTTTTGAGTTTGGGTGGGGTCCTTACTTTTTTGGGGGTGGTTACTTCTTAGCAAATGAAAGTAAGGACCAGGGAGTTAAGGGAAGGGCTACAGCACATGCTGTGGCAGGCCCAGATTTAATCTATGCCCTACCAGGATATCTCCCCACCTTTGTCTTCTTCCTCACCTAATAATGATGATAATAATAATAATATTGAAAAAAAATTTTTTTTTTTTGCTTTTTCGGTCACACCTGGTGAAGCTCAGAGGTTACTCCCTGGCTCTGCACTCAGGAACCACTCCTGGCAGTGTTCAGGGGACCATATGGGATGCTGGGGATCGAACCCGGTCGGCTGCATGCAAGGCAAACGCCCTACCCACTGGACTATCACTCCAGCCCCTAATATAGAAAAATTTTTAGATGTTCTATTTCTTCCCAAACTCTAGGACATATCAAAAATATTTTAAAAACCCTCCAATCTATTTCAGATCACGTTGACTATGAAAAAAGAAAAAGCACTCTGAGAGAGTCTAATTATTTTCACTTAAAAAATGGAATTCTATGGTAGGGAATTAAGTGCTAGACCATACATCCCAAGGCTGGCACACATGAGAGAAAGAGGGTTTTTTTGCTTTTTGTTTGTTTTGTTTTGTTTTGTTTTGGGACACTATGTAGCGGTCTTCAGGGCTTACATCTGGCTTTGCACTGAGGACTCACTCCTGGCTCAAACTTGGCTTGATGGCAAGACCTACCCCCACTAAATCATTGGCCGAACTAAGCACTTTGGCCCTTGCTTTTCATGTGTTAAACCAGTTCTCTCTAGCAGTATCAAAGTGAATTTTCCTGGCAAAAAGGTTTAAAATAGAAAAGGACCAGTACTGACAATAATAGTTCAAAATGATCACTATGGACAAGAACTGAGTTTTCAAAGTGGGTAAAGGGATACATATGATGACCTTTCAGTATCTGTATTGCAAACCATAATGCCTGAGAGAGAGAGAGAGAGAGAGAGAGAGAGAGAGAGAGAGAGAGAGAGTAGTAGAAGGCAAGTGCCTGATGTAGAGCCTAAGAGGCAGGATGGTGTGGAGGATGGGAAGATAAGTGGGGATACTGGTGGTGGGAGATGTAGGCTGGTGAAAGAGTGGGTATTGTAACATTATATGACTGAAACCCAATCATGAACTACTATGTAACTCTATCTCACTATGTTTCAATTTTTTTTTAAAGAGAGAAAAATAAACAAAGGAGCTTTTTTAAACACTTCTTGAAAAAAAAATCCAGGCGAGTAGCTCATATTTTCCCCCAAAGACTTGGGGGAAAAGCATTGCCTAAAACAAGGTAGGTTCAGAGCTGATCATTTGGAGGGGGTAAGTGAACACAGATGCTCAATGAGGGGCCATTCCCTCATCCTGGGAATGATGGAAATCATCTATAGGACTGGATGGGGAAGTGTATAGCCTACAAAGCCAGATCAGGAGGCAAAGGGAACATATGTGGTGACTGAATGACCCTTCTGTGACAAGGGAGACCCGGAAAAACCAGACCATAAAGAGTTAACAGGATACAATGAAAAGGAATGTAACAGGGCTTTGCAAGACTTGTTAACCAGATACCTAAGGAGGTGACTTGCAGTAATTTCTCTCCTAATTTCTCCAGTTGATAAGGATTGTCAACCAGATACCTAGGAAGACTTCAAAGATATCCCCATGGAAAAACTCTATCATGTGACATCTCGGGCATTCCTGCAGTAAATCACAAGTCTCTCCCAGTCTCCTGAGTTTGCTATGTTGCAAAAGTTCTTTGTCTTAGAGTGCTATAAAAACTGTGCTGGTATCTCAGTTCCTCTTAGCCTCTAGCCTGCCATCAGTTATGCTGAGAGTCCCAGCATGCTTGGAAAATAAAAGTCTTGCTTTTGCATAGGTCCAGTCGCTCGGAGTTTTCCCCTTGGCAGCTGCGGCGTTCCGAGGCTCCCAGTTGGTCACCCCATTGGGTGGCCAACCCTTTCATTTGAGCTTCTCAGTAGGAGCAGAAGGGCAATATCAATTTTTACAAGGATACAGGAGCCACTCAGCAAAGCAACACTAGAGCACCTTTGCCGAAATGCAGAAATGTGGGTGTACTGCTCCATGAAAGCGCCTGTGGATGGTCAGTCTGCTCACCTACGTTGTGCTGGAGAGAGTGTAAGGGAGGGAGCAGGGAGTACGACCAAAGCAAACATCAGGTCCAGGGGAAGCTCTGTAGTCAAACCGCTCACAGAGTCCACTACCAGAACATAGATCCTAGCCCTCTCGGCTTCCCATTTCAGAGAGATGAGAAGAAGCAGCAGTCAAACTCATGCAATGGTGGGGCCCAGCCCGTTGCTGGAGATAGAATGTTTGTGTCACACCACAGGGACCCTCCAGAGAGAGAAGCAAGGTTGCTGTGCTTTATACCAATTCTAGCTCTTTCTCCTTGCTGTGACCTGGCTTTCATCTCCTTTTCTGACTTTGGGTACCAAAAACCTGACTCGAGTTCCACCATGGTTGCCTGTTATTCCTGGTGACTAGAAGACTGCTCTCCCACACAATAGATCAGTTAAAGGCATGATCACAAAGTGGAATGAAAAGGGGATAAAACTTTTCTTGTCTCTTCATGGTCTAGAAAATTAGAATATATTCCTAGGAATGAATAGATCCCAAGCAGCGGAGAGACTGGGCTCAGTGCCAGGAGCAGCAGAATTCAAGAATGCATCAGGGAAGAGACATCATAGCCACAGAGAAGGAGAAAGCAATGGAGTTTGTTATGATGAGAAACAAATACCCTGATATAAACACTCTAAAATGGTCAAGTGAGGGCCAGGCCACATTTGAATTAATTAATAGCACTCTGGTTCCAAATTCTTTAATCATACATTGCTGATAAATGTTTACTACACTCTGATATCACTATCCAAATAGTCACTAATTAAAATAAAGTAAGGTTTTAAAAATATGTGAATAAGTTGATTCTCACTCTCCCAAATATGATGCAAGTGTACCTGCCATAAAGAAAAAGTAGCAATAAAGACAATCTTTACCAATGCTCATGCATTGAGCAGTGAAGTACTACCAGAGGTGGTGTGTGTATGTGTGTGTGTGTGTGTGTGTGGTGTGTGTGTGTGTGTGTGTGTGTGTGTGTGTGTGTGTGTGTGAGTGGTGTGTGTGTGAGTGGTGTGTGTGTGTGAGTGGTGTGTGTGTGTTTTCAGTTCAGGGAATTATTGTCTTAAAGAACAAAAGAAAAGTCAAACAATCTGATGGGTTGACACTCTAAACTATCACCCTTTCTGATAAGATCTTCTGCACCACCAAGACAGATATTACTTGGGGTGATAAATCAAAGAGCTTCTATGTGCTCACTGGGATTCCATTACCCACTTTGGCTAATAACCCCTTTCCTTAAAAGTGTGAGAATAAAGAATTGCTGGCTAATAGCTATTTAAATGTACTTATAGACAAGTGATAGCGTATGGAAAATCACTTGACAAGTCTTAGCATGTTTTAGTTTAATTTTGTCAGCAGGGCCAAAGGTTTTGAGAAATGTATCACAAAAAACTTGCTGCCCTTTGATCTGTAAGGTACTGAAAACCAAACTCACCACTTCTTTGACTTCAGCCGAGGTGCTGGGTTCCGAGGGATAAGGAAGAGGGCTCGCATGGGATGCATGTCACAGAGAGCTGCAGAAGATCAAAACAAGAGCCCGCTCTGGTTAGGAAGTCAAACCTTGGCCAAGTCCAATCCTGCTGTGTGGCTACTGCTGCCAAATGACCCTCTGAGTCCACCCATGATCAGTGAGCAGTGTCAGAGGATGAAAAAGCTGCCCTTTGGCAAGAGCTAAGGTCTAATTATGAGAGTCTTGAGAAATATAGCACATCTCAAATAGATATAATGGACCTTTCTATCTTCCCTTTTTCCTTACAGAAAATAATTTGAAGTATATACAATATTGCTTTATTGTAAATAATATTTATTTATTGCAACTACCAAATAAGAAACATCAAGATAACAATTATGAGGGAAAGAGTAGAATTCTTTAGAATTAGTAATAGAGTCAGTCATAAAATAAAGGATCCTTGATAATCCATGGTCTATTCTTTATACACTGGAGGTCAACCACCAGTAATGTTATTGTACCGATATTAGATTCTTGAAGTATTCCTCCAAATATCCTGAGAATAGCCTTTTGGATTTCATGATATACTTTTCTTTGGTTTTTGTTTTGTTTCATTCACTGGATCCAGGGAAGACCAGAGGATTAAGAAAAAAGGGAGTCTAGCAAGAGACGTTATCAAAAATATTTCAACTTGTAAACATGATCCTGTCCTTTATACTGAAAGCATTCACATGTTCATAGTTCAGTCTAAATATTTGGCAAGTTGACTTTTCAAACATCTGGGAGTATCTTTTTCTGGAATAACAATATATGCTCCCTAAAAACTAAGTCTTCTGTGGGCAGCAGTTTTACTTTTAGCCCATCTACCATCACCTTCATCAAGTTTGGTGAACAGAGCAACATTCTATTTTTCTGATTCATAAATGCTTACTAACATTGCAGATGAAAGGTATTTTTATCCATAAACATTCCAAATCATATCTCACAGTAGTATATTTTTTAAAAAAGTAAATAAAATGAAAGTACTTTTTCTTTTCTTTTTCTTAATACTTTACCCCCCCAAAAAAACCATTGGAAATCAATTTATAGATGAATTCTGTATAAATCAGTGGCTCCTGCAGATGGATGTTACAGATAAATTCTATTATGTCTAGTGTAAGAAAAAAGCTACAATATTTTTTGAAGGTAAAAAGTAATGAACATAAGGAGTTGTCATGCAGCTAGGGAATAAGGCCTCTGTAAAATTGTCAAGAAGCTGGTATCATATAAGACTGACCAGTGAGCGAAACTTTAGCAGAAAATGGGAGGGAGCCAGGGAAGACTGAAATTACATCAATTTCTATGCAAATCTGACTCCCAGTGAAGGAGCAAAGAAGGAAAAAGTGGATGGGAGGCTATTAACCTGCTCATGGTTTATTATGATTCCACCCAGTTAAGGGGACTGCCTGAATGGTAGTTGCCTATAATATTGTGTCCCTCTAGAAAGATGCAGCCTTCTATTCTTGCCATGAGAGGCTGTTGGGAACACAACCTTGGGGCCACTGCAGTCCTTGACTAATTGAACATCCTGTATAGTGTCTGTCAGGCACAGTCTCCCTGTCTGGTAGAGACCTTCACATTATTCCAGCGCACCTGGAATTTGAGAGGTTCTCCAGAACATCAAGGGAATTAAAAAATCCAAATCAATATATTTTTGTTTTGTTTTGGTTCACACCAGGTAGTGCTCAAGGCTTATTCTTGGCTCTACCCCTCAGGTTGGGCTCAGGGATGCCAAGGATTGAACCTGGGTTGGCCACATGCAAGGCAAGTGTCCTACACATTGTACTTTTTGCTCCTCCTCCAAATAAATATTTTAATTGATTAAAATCTATAGCGTATAAATGTTGCAAAAACAAATGGCTTCTCATTTTTGTTAAGAGGGAATTTACAGTGTTATTAGTTGGGCTCCAGCTCTGTGTTAGGTGAAGAGGAGTTTGAAAAGAAAGGACCAGCCAACTCTATAAAGCAAAACAGACCCCCAAGTGTTTGCTGCCTCTATGTTTTTGTCAGAAAAGTTGATTGTCCTGCTCCTCTGAAATGAATAGATTTCTGGTTGACTTAATAAGACTCGGCTTTATAAATATGCCAGCTTGAATCTAGCAAGGGCTCAGCAGAGCAGAAGGAAAGCAAATGTGGATCCTGGCAAGGGCGGTCTAGGCCCACAGAGCTGATCAGCCAGTCACCTGAGACATGTACTTACGGGGAGCACCTTCTGCCATCTCGATGGCGGTGATTCCCAAAGACCACAGGTCACTCTGAAAGAGAAGGAAGGCACAGACCCATGTGTAAGTGCAGGCGACAAAGGATCACCAAGTTCAAAGCAAACAGCTACCTCAGAGTTGCCTGTGGGAAAACCATTCACCATCTTTGCATCTATTTATTTCATCCCCAGAGCCTCTAAGCAGAAAAAGCCTTACTCACTTCTCACTGAAGACAGTGTATTATGGCACACATTGAATTTCTAATAAACATATGTTGGAAGCATGAATACAACATTCTAATATTGAATTCCCTAAAATTTTATCATAGAATTATGTGAAATGACTATTATGCTACTTTATATTCCTATTGAGACACAATTTTCATACATTTTCATAAACTTTGTCTTAAGCGTACCATTTAATAAGGGTTGACATGTTTATATCCATGAAATTTTAGCCAGAATCAAGACTACAAACATGTGTATCACCTCCACAAAGGAAAATTTATTTCAAAAGGTGAATTTTTCAAAGAAAATAAAGTACATACAAATTGAATATTTTAAGATTACCACAAATTTTTCATTGAAACTTTTGGGGGCAGTTCCAGTTTCTCTCCCTTTTTTAGAGATGTTTGTTCCATTATACAAAGCATGCTGAATTTCCAATTGAAAGCAAAGTAAAAAAGCAATCTGTTAGTGTCAATATTTCTCAGAGAAGAAAAAGATACACAACCTGTGTATTTTCAAAATTACTTCAACTCTATTAATGGTATTTTTTTAATTTTTGGAGAAGTGACACTTTCTGGGGTGGCAGGCCACCCCAGCAGAGCCTCACAACAAGCCAGAGCGACCCCCTGACTCCATGGGGGCCACCATCTTCCACATACGGACTTCCCTCTCCGTCACAACTCCACCCAGCAGACCAGACTATCACAGCCCGGCTCGCGTGCGGCTCGGCGGCTGCGCGGTTCATCAATAAATCCTTTATTCAGAGGTGACTACAAGAGTATGCCACCCGTATGGCAAGCCTGGCAAGCTGCTTGTGTCGTATTTGATATGCCAAATACCAGTAACATTTATATTAGGTCATTCCCATGACCTAATATAATGGTTTGAGGCTCTTTATGTTCCTGGAGCAAGCAGATGCCTTTGGGTTCTACTAGCATGAGACAGGACATATGGAGATATTACTTGTGCCCGCTCTAGCAAATAGATGATGAACAGGAAGATAGTGATAGTGATAGTGACACTTTCTATCTCTTTTCCCTGAGAAGTTAGTAATGCTTGTTTTCTTATACAAGCCTCACAGATTCTACCATTGAAACCAATGGAAAAAAAGCTACATGCTAAATGGCAATATTTCTCAAAGAAGTAAAGATATACAGCTTGTGCATTTACCAGATAACTTTACTTTTTTAACTTCATCTTTGGGGTAGGCTCAACTTTGTATCCCTTTTCCCTGTCAAGTTAGAAGTACTTGATTCCATAGACCAGAATAGGCGAATCTCCTACTAAAATTAGTGGGAAAATGCAATCTTTTCAAATTAGAGTTTTGTCTGAGAGCAAAAGTAATACTCCTTACTTATTTTTCAAATTAAAGCAATCTACTAAATGTGACACTTTCTCAGAAAAGTAAGTATATCCGATCTCTTTCCCTTGAATTTAATAGTGCCTGTTATAAGCCTTGCTGAATCACCAATTGAGACCAATGGGAAATAGCAATATGCTAAATGTCATTATTTCTCAGAGAGAAAAAATAAACAACTTTTTCATTTTCCAGGTGACTTCAACTTTATAAGTGCCTCTTTTGTGAATATTTCTTCTATCTCTTTTCCCTTTGAGTTACTTGCACTTGTTTGCGTATACAAGCAGCAGTGATTCTCCCACTGAAACCAATGGGAAAAAGCAATCTGCTAAATGTCAGTATTTCTCAGAGAAGAAAAGACATAGAACCTGTGTCTTTTCCAAATAACTTCAACTTTATTAGCTGACTCTGGGGAGAAGTTTCCCTTTCTGTTCTTTCCCCCTTGGTATTACTAGCCCTTGTTTCCTTTCACAAGTCTCACTGACTTCCAATTAAAACCAATGGGACAAAAATGCCTGCTAAATATCAATACCACCTACACGGCAAAGCCTGGCAAGCTACCTGTGTTTTATTTACTTGTTATGCCAAAAACTAATAACAATTATGGACCTCAGTTCCATGACCTGAAGAATGGTTTCGGGCTCCTCCTGTCCTTAGAGCAAGTAGATACCCTTGGGTTACACTTGCTTGTGACAGGACTCAGGGAGATGTTACTAGTGCCCACTTGAGCAAATCGATGAACAATGGGAAGACAGTGATACAGTGATAGTCCCACTCCTGCCCCTACTTCTATTCCACAGCAACCAATGATTTCTCTTTCTCACTGTGAATGCATTTGCACATTCTAAAGTTTCAGCTAAATCAACATACTACATACAGTGGATGTCAATAATCTATTCTTATATATATATATCACATAAAATGTTTGCTCACTCACTTGTTGATAGGTATTTAGATTCCAGTATGGGTTATAATAAAACTGCTAGAGATATCCCGATACAAGTTCTATGTGATTTTATTTCTTCCTAGGTATTTTAAAGAAAATACCTAGTAGTAGAATGACTGAATTTTATAATAGATGAAAATTTATATACCATTGTTATTTATTTAAAAATCAATAATTTCAAGGGTCTAAACTAAGGAGTTGGGGTCGCCAGGGAATCATTTTGATAGTGTCATTCACTGATACTTCTCAGAACTCAGCTAAGTTAATGGTCTATGTATTGTTGAGTAAATGAATATCTTTTGGTCTTTGAAGATATAAAATAAGATGAATATGAGATTTTACATCGTATTTTGAAGATGTAGAATAAGTAAATATATGTACAGATATATATCTTTATATGTAATATACATAATATGCATTTATAAAGTTCAGGTTGAGATTTGTGCTCTTATCAGAATTTTTTAAAGAAGGACTCCATTTCCTTTGTTCATGCCTTAGGATTCAAATGTTGTACAGGGGGGTTCACTTCAAGGTAGGGGGAGAAAAGAAATTAGGAAACCTCCGAAAGATGCTTGCTGCTTCAGCTTCCTGGAACATTAGTACAAAAATACAATGTGAAACATGTGGGAGTCAGAGGCTAGGTAAGACAGAAAACAGAACAGTGTGCTAACAATTGTCAAGGGTACTAATACCAACCTAGAACTGAGCATTAAATACAGGCAAAAGATACACATGACAACCCTTTAATGTATGTTATATAATCCATAGTCTGGAAGGGAAGGAAAAGAGAAAGAGAGAGAGAGGGAAATAAATAAAGAACCTGCCATGGAGGAGGGCTGGGGGACGGGGGAGGAAACCGGGGATGTTGGTGGTGGGAGATGGGCACTGGTAGCGGGATGGTTGCTGGAACACTGTATGACCAAAACCCAAATATGAACCTCTTAATTTTATATCTTTGTAATTGTATATCTCACAGTGCTATATAAAATACTTAAAAAACAAGGGAGAAAAAAAATACAATGTGAGATTCAGCTCCAGGGCCCACAATTCTGAGGCAGTCTCTTCCTTGTTCTCAGTTAAAATACATCTTGCATTATGTATATTAGTACATGCTTTATATGTACTAATGCATTATGTACCTTAGTACATGCTTTATATCAGGTGTGTGGAAGCATGCCAACCACACTGGCACTTTTAGCCTATGTTTCAATTTATTTGAAAGCCTATGTTTAATTGGTGTGTTTTAATTGATGTGTTTTTATCAATATTACATGCTCTTGGTTCAACTGGAGATAAAGTATCTTTACTGTTGTCAAATTCCAAATAGCATCATCACATAGAAAATTCAAGATATAATTTATCTTTTTTCTTTGCTGTAATTCAAGGTATATTCAAAGTAGTCATTAATTATACACTCACACGGACATACAGAGACACAGACACATACACACAAAAACAGCACACATGGTTTGTTCAGCTCAGTAACTAACTGAGTTTTCCTGCAAGTTTTGCCTTAGCTGAAGGAGGTTCCTGAAGTAGTTCATGGTGAAAACACAGCTCATCTATTATAGGTTGATTCAGGCACAGTTACTGGTAAAGATGGAAACATAGTTCTTTGTACCTGGGGCTTTATGGTTATTTGACACAATCACTGTTCAGGAGGACTGTTTGACAGGAAGCACCAAAAGAAAAGTCTGGAAATGGTAGATTACACTATTTTGATAAAACATCAACTATCTCCAGACCTTGATAATTTTGTCCCTAATATCCCTGAGAATTAAGTGTTTGTGTAGTTTAAAATGAGGCATAAATATAAAGGTGATCAGACTCTGCATCCCTAACTGTCAACCTCAGAGTCACATTTGAATTACTTCAAGACCAGAAAGTTTGAGCAGGTTTAAAACTAATTTAAAAAAATTTATATTAGGTTATTCCGATGACCTAATATAATGGTTTGAGGCTCTTTATGTTCCTGGAGCAAGCAGATGCCTTTGGGTTCTACTAGCATGAGACAGGACATATGGAGATATTACTGGTGCCCGCTCTAGCAAACAGATGATTAACGGGAAGATAGTGATAGTGAACAATAAAGGGGTCAGAAGGCCCAGGTCAGTCCTCAAATGGGAGAAGAAAATGCTCAGAAATCCCAGCAAATGTCAACCTTGGGGTGTTTGCTCTGGCTATTCCCCTGTGGCTGGTTTCCCATTACATGCACAGTCCAAATCATCTTTGCACAGTGATCCCTCAGGGCCAGACTACCTCCCTTTCCCGCCTTTGTCCCCTAGAAACCAATGACCATCTCACATATCACCACTACCTGAATGAGCTTTGTATTTTCTTTTCCTCCACATCACTGCAGATGTGAATGAATACATGGGATACACAAGGGCAGAGAGCTCTGCTTATTGAAATCTATATTTTACGGGTCTAGAATGTGGATGGAGTTATTCTCTATGGAGCATGTGCTTCACATGTATGAGGCTCCAGGCTTATCTGTGGCCTTGTCTTTGTTATAGTTGTGGTAAGCTCACAGGAAGCACCAAAAGAAAAGTCTGGAAATGGTAGATTATGCTATTTACGTGAACTTACCACAACTATAACAAAGACAAAAAGTAAAAAACTCCTCACCAAGAAAAAAACTAAACAAAAAATCTCCAGAACCTAGATGACTGCCCAGTTCATAATAGATCACTTGATCACTTGACATCCCGTTATTCATCGATTTGCTCGAGCGGGTGCCAGTATATTTCTATTTGACCCTATCACGCGTGTCAGTGTAGCCCAATGGCATCTGGTTGATTCAGGAATACGAAGTGCCTCAAACCGTTTGTTCAGGGTCTTGACGAAGAAGTCTGACCATCTTGTAGGTGGGCGGCCATGTGATCTTTTCACATCCCGTGGGATCCAGTCCGTAACGGGTCTAGTCCAGCGGTCATCTCCAAATTGCATTACATGTCCAGCCTATTTGATTTTCGATGCCTTGGCAAATGAGACAGCCCCTGACTCTGGAACAGCAACAGAGGTCAGGTCGGAGCTCCAGATTCCTTCTTTTTACTTGAGTGAGGCGTGATATTCCAAGCATAGCTCTTTTGATTCCTCTTTGGGAGACCCAAATAACATTCTCATCCTGCTTTCAGAAGGCCCAGGTCTCTAAGGCATATGTATAATTCTGCGTATTATATGTATAATACATAAAGGATACCTGATACATAATAGATAATACCTGATACATAATAGATACCTGATACATAATAGATACCTGATAAATGTCCTTGAATGAATAAATAGAAAGATTCATTAGACAAAGGAACAATCATTAGACAAAGGAACAAAGATTCATTAGACAAAAGGAACAATCAAAATGTCCCAGGGCTTTTGGGCTCCTGGTAGACCCTGTGTGATATTTCACAGATGA